>WHVE01001185.1:0-25276 GCA_015178995.1 Trichophaea hybrida
AAAACACGCATTGAGGAAACTGCCATTCAGGCTGGGATGTTGTCGCAATCGGAATAGCTGCTCGGGTGTTTCTAGGTGCGCTTGAGTTTGGAATTTCATTGATGGGTCGTTTAGAATGTTTTTTTGATTTGCTGGGGTGCATCTGGGAGTATTCTTTGTGGTTGTACGGAGTTCGGGTGGGGGTATTTACTGGGTTTCTTCTTCAAAATGGGCTAGATTTTCTGTATCTCTATTATCTCTCATGTGTCACTAGGTCTAGATGTTAGAGAATCGATGGCTTTGGGTTAAGGTATATCCACTTGATATCACGTGAGAAACAGAATGCAGTTGTGAAGAATTACTTATGGTGGTGGTCGAGGGAGTGGTCGAGCTGTCAGGTGAAACTTGCTTGCCCAAAACCAGAAATAGAAAGCGAAGGCGGTTCGGATCGTACTCGAAATAGCAATACATTCGATCCTAATTTCCCACGCTATCCCCGGTGCATCTACCACAACCGAGACTAAGCTCTGCCGACGCTTTCAGCTTCCAAAGCGGTACTAGCAATGATTCATATGTGCGCTTGGCCCGCCCAAGCCTTAGCGACAGACAGAACTCCAGCTCAAAGCTTCAGAGTATGCAAGATCAAGTGAGAATAGATGCTTAGGTTCGACATCATACCAGCTGATAGTCACTCGATTTGTCCGAATGGATGTTAGGTACGCCCTGGAGCATCACCCTGGCAACCGCCAACATAACATGATGTTTTGTCCCTTCTGCTCCATTCCATCTCACCCCTTTGATCATCTCTGTACACCTACAGCTTAACCCGCCTGCCTGCTATTCGAATCATCACAGCTCCACTTGGACTGAAAAACCCTATTGAATCTACATTCGGTGAACGCTTTCCCCCACCGGATCTTGTCTGCAGATGAACTGACTGTATGTGGATAGACACAATTCACACTACAAAAGATACTATGTGCATTCAGCTTGAGATTTCGTATAGCTGCGGCGCAGTACTGAATAAAATCGATCACTGTGGGTTCCCAATTTCGAGCAACGGAAGCTGCCCAAGGGGTGTATCAAGGATTCCGATGGTGTCCCACGCCACAGAATGCGCCTTGCCCCAGCACGATCACGGTGGCAGTGGGATCCCGAAGAAGCACTTCCTTCAGATTGATATAGAAAACTATCGACCGCTAACCAAGATGATTCATTCCGGTTCGCCGATTGGAGCTCTGGTTAGTCGAACCGAGCCTGCGAACTATGTGCTGCTCGTGCTCGAACATGTCGAGCTACTGAGCAAGGCACCACAAAACCCTGTGCTTAACGTGCAACGAAAACGAAAACGAAGGTGTCAATTGTTCGAGTGCAGCTACACTTATGGCAGGGTATTAGACACATTCGAGGACCATTGAAGGCAGAGATGTTCTGGGGCAATGTTGAAGCCAAAACGGAATGCGAAGCACTGGTATCCCAACAGTACGAACACTGGTAGCTCTCGCGTATCCAGACCAATCCGCATGGTTGGTCGACTATGATACCAGGCGACATAGCAGATATCAGCAGCTCAGGCACTGCCAAAAACTCTGATGCAGAGCATGGGCTTGCATCTAGCTCAACGACGTCTGAGTCTGAATTTTGCCACCTCACAATGGTAAGTAGTCCTGAAGCCCGAATATCCATTCGTCGAACTAACAGATCCCTGAACTCAGTGTACAGACTAGCAGCTCAGGTGCTCCTCAACTTCAGTGGGAGTGAACAGGTGGTCTATTCGATGTGAACCACTGTGTCACCTTCAGTTTCCTATAAGAAACAGGAGGTTCTCCAGGTGCACCTGAGCTTTATTCAGACCACTTCTTCTCAAATCACATTTGGATATATTCTCATCATCTATGGCCTCGCAATGTCCTAACTTTACCGCTTTTCAAGAGCGAGATTTTGAGTGCGCAGCAAGAACGGCCAGTCAAAAAGGTTCTCTACACGTTCCCAGACATGTAAGGCCAGACAAAAAGCGACAACCAAACCAGCAAAACCGTTTTTCAAAAATAAGTCAACATCCAGCACAGCTATCGCTAAGCAGACACTTGCAATCAATTCCTAAACCCCAATACCCCCCCTACAATAGGGCATCTCTCTTTCAGGACCTTTATTGTTGCTGGGTGGCAAACTGGGCCTCTTACACCTCTTTTCCGCCCCCCTGCAGCCCCATGAAAAAGGGCTCCCACCAATCATCTACACAACCAATTCTTATCCAATCAACTTCAAACTTTGGGAGCATTGAAAGCACATATAGACGAGGCTCAGGTTTTCATTTCAGACTAAAATCATAACATTTGCATTAGTTACACAAAATCATCGAAAAGTCGCTTTTTCGCACCTCCCCCTCCTCTATTTCAGTGGAATCAGCTCCAAATCCGGATCGGACAATGGCAATCAATTCAGCAGCCCCACAAACCCCTTGAACAAACCATCAACACCTGCCTACAAGCCCCTGACTGGCTGGGCCAAAAATTCTCGAAAAGTCGCTTTTTGGCTCCTACCCCCCTCTATCTCACTGGAATCAACTCCCAATCATAAACGGACAACGGCAATCAATTCGGCGGCCCCAGAAGCCCTGGGAACAAACCATCTACACCTGCCTACAAGCCCCAGACTGCCTGGGCGAAAAATTCTTGAACAAACAAATACGAATCGAATTCCATCATTTCTCAACGAGTTTGCATCTGTTTTGAACGCCCTAACGAACGCCGAGTGTAGACACACCCATGTCTACCCTGCCGAAAGCACACCACAATCGGACAAAAATTGACTCCACAACGGTCGATTTTCGACATTTTCGTACTATTCGCATTTTCTCATTCCCCCCCTGTGGAACATATTGGCCACCGGGGCCCAGCAGGCCTACCAGGGTGTAGGCGACAATGTCCGGCTACTTTGCCGCCATTGACCCCCTGAGGCTTTTGGTGGATCCTCCAGAGTTAAGTTGCACTTCCTTTCTTGCAGTGGTTTTACAGCTCCATCACATAGCAGGCCTCCTAGAGATTTTCTTGTCGCTACGGGTGTCTCTGTATCTGCTGTGAGGTGGCAAAGGCTCTAGTACAAGGCTCCAACACCTTGCTAGGACAAAAGAGTTGAAGCTCTAACCCCCTCAGGAATAGTTGGTACCGACGCCATATATATCAACACTCAAACGTCCGATTTATACCTATTTGAAAAACCTAGAAAATATTTATTTCATTAACATATTGAGCACCTTATAAACCCTCTAAAGTCCTAAATGACTTCCCCAATACCACCACCACCCCCACCGGGCATTTCCAGTACTTATGGAATGCACCTTTACCCAAACCCCAGTTCCGACCCACTTTCCGCAATTGATGCCCCAACAGTATCACATACTACGCTTATGGGCCACATATCCAAATGAGGAAGGAAAGGCAAGCAGGGAAGTTCTCGCCGACATCCAGCTACCTGACCATACCTGCCACTCGATGCCCCTCATACACGTTCAAGTACCCTTATAGCCATTGGTAACATACATCCCAGGACACCCTCTGAACGACTACAACCATTTTCCCCACCTCTATAACCAACCAACCAAGGCCATATCAGAAACCCTGAAAATGCAGATCTAGAACTTGGAGATGCCCCAGAGGATACAGAGGCCAATGACAAATGATCTGACGATGATGACTATTCTGAAGATGATGACTTTTGGGACCATCCACTAACCTGCTGAATCCAAAAGATGAAGATGAAAACAGAATTCATAAGGTATTCAAAGCCATCCTTGAACCCCTCCACAAGGATCATCTCAAAATCAACAAACGTCTCACCACCCAAAACCGAAAACTGGCAACCTGCTCAGCCTCAATGGAAACCAAACACGAAATTGCCCTCAATACCATTGCAACCCATAGACAAGGAGTTGAATATATTGTACAAATCCAAGCTTCAAAGAAAGATACACCACCAGCACCACGAGACCTACTAACTCCAGCCATCCCAGACGGGACTTCCCCAAAACCCACGCTCTAGTCAGCAATTGCATCTGCATCCGCCAAGCAATACCCACCAAAAGATAAAAATAGACGTACCCTGAATCCCCGTCCTCTCTCCAAAAAACAACACAAACTAGTGATTGCTCAACACAGTGATCAACCAGGTACTGCCGATTTTACAACACTTAAGCTTGTTATCGATGCCAACCTGCGATGCTGCCACACAGACCCTTTGGCCAATATTGGACATGTTTCTGCCAACTATAAGCACAATTTTGTCCTCCTGACAGCAGATGCCTGCCCTGTGGAATTGGTTCTAGCCCACAAGGCTGCTATTAAAGAAACAGTTTGTTCAGTTAATACAACTGCACAAAATCCCCAAAAGCAAAAAACCTGGATCCGAATGATGGTCCATTCCATTGACATTATAATGTTTCCTGAATGTGACACAGGAATGAAATTATTGAAAGAAGATATTGAGATGAACAACAATCATATCAAGCTTACCACTCTACCACAGTCTCTTACAAAGCCAGAAACACCACCACACGAAAAGGCAACTACCATGGTTATTGCAGTCCGTACTGAACATGTGGCAAAACATATTCAAAATCATGGAGTACAAGTAGATGGCAAGACCCGCAAAGCTAACTGATATGTGGCATCCCGACCAACCGACCAATATACCAACTGCCAACAATTTGGCTATTTCTACCTACGATGCAAACAATCAGCTTTCTGCAACATATGAGCAGAACCTCACACCACTACCTCCCACTCATGTGGATCATGTCCCAGCATATGCAAACAGTGTGTTCATGATATTATCCAATGCATTAACTGCAAGGGTAATCACCGAGCCAACGATTCTAGATGCCCAACAATTATTGCTATATGTGCTGAGGTACGACCCAAGCTCATGAAAGACCACCCGACCATCACCCATACCTAAACAACCGTCCTATTGACCAACCAACATTCGAAATATACAACACAACCGCAACCGTTCCTCCTTAGTCAACAATACCCTTCTTGACTTTGCAGTTGGAATGGCCGACCTTCTTTTTCTCCAAGAACCTGGATTGAACTCAGACAATACATTCATTACAACACACCCTGGATTTGAGCTATTCATACCACCTGAAAACTGAAGAAAATACAATAGGACAATTGCCTATGTGGCCAAAAACAACCCTTATATCAAATGCTCCCCACGTACCGACATTAGCCAGGATCCAGATATTCAAGTTATTGAAATATCAACCCCCTCAATTGAACCGATCACAGTCTTCAATATTTACAATGAACATGAAGGCATATCTAATCTCTATACCATTCCAAGAAGCTTCAACAAAATCCCATTGCCTGAACGATGCATTATTTCTGATGATCTGAATGTCCATCATACATGGTGGAATTCACAAATCAAAACACCCAAACGCGCCGACGAACTTGTTTAGATCATGGAAACCAATGATGTTTCCATCCTCAATGAACCAGACACAGCAACCTAATACAACCGAAATGGCAAGGGAACTGCAAATATCGTCCTGGCCTTTAGATCTCAAGCCATCCAGGACTCAGTTACAAATTGGATCGTGAATGACAACACATTAACTGGTTCAAACCATGCAACAATACGTTTTTATATCTTGGCACAATCTGAACTTGTTACTACTGACTCCAACACGATAAGATACAACTGGAATAAAACTGATTGGGATTTATATTCGAAAACTCTTAATAGGCTTTACCATGCCTTATAAATGCTCTGGCAATACCTGCATGAATAAAGAATCGAATCAAACCTTGACCAATTGGCCGAACTGCTCGAAGATGTGATTCTTGATGCCGTGAAGGAGTCTACCCCAGTCCTGCCGCTCACAACCCATTCAAAACACTGGTGGATACCGCGACTCAAAATCTGTCGAATACAGATGAACCGAGCCCAGAAGCGGTGGAAGAAAACCCACCTTGAAAGTGATCACATCGAATTCCAAGCTGTTCGAAAGCAATATTTCGGGGATATCCGCACCTCCAAGACAACCATGTAGATTGAGTTTTTAGCAAATACATAAGGCACTGAGATATTTACCGCCCTCCGTTATACCAAACCCAGGAAAACCCAGCAGACACCACCCCTGTCCTTCTCCAACACAACAGCTGTGACTTTTGAAGATAAGGTAGTACTGTTCCGTTCCACCATGTTCCCACCCCCACCAGTAGCACCTCCCCCAACTGATATCCCCAATCGACCAAGCCTGCCATGGGTTCAATTTACCCCAACGGAAATCAAACAAGCATTATATACCACTGCACCACGTAAAGCCCCTAGACCTAATGGGCTTCCCTTGTAATGCCTTCGGTAAGCATACCTTGCCGCCACTGAACAATTCGACGGTCTTTTTGCTATACTTGGAACCACGGGAAATCACCCCACCTGTTGGCGACTAGCAACGACTGTGATTATACCCAAACCTGGAAAACCTGATCATTCAATACCTAAGGCCTGCCGTCCTGTCACACTTCTCTATTGCCTTGGGAAGATCTTCAAAAAGTTGATGGCAAACCGAATTGCATATATGGCTGAAAAATACAACCTGTTATACAAAGATTAAATAGGAGCACAAAGACAACATTCTGCTATAGATGCTGCAATGGCACTGACACATGAAATTGAACAAGGAAAACAGGCAAAGGAAATCACTACTGCCCTCATTATGAATGTGAGTGGTACATTTAACAATGTATCCAAGGACCGTCTCCTCCAAACTGTACGACAACTGGGCTACCCAACCGCAATTCTAATATGGGTCGACCACTTCTTATCCAACTGTACAACAGCACGGGCATTAGATGGAAGACAGGAAGACCTCAGCCCCGTCTGGACAGGAATCCCTCAGGGATTGCCTGCATCCCATATTCTGTTCCTCCTCTATCTCAGTTCTCTCTTCTACAATCTCACAACCCACTATCCCAGCTCCTGGACTCCAAGCTACATTGTCAATGTTGCAATTGTTGTTCGAAGCAAATCAAAACCCAATAATGCAAGATGTCTCGAGGCAGCTGCACGGACAGCTTTCAAATGGACAGAAAACAACATGGTACAATTTGATGACTCAAAGTCAGAGATGATGCACTTCCACAATAAACGTAATGGTGATACCTCCGATGACGAAAAGAATACCCTACCCAATGGCACTACCATTTCCCCTGGCACAACAGGCATTGGCCCAGATGTGGTAAAGTGGATTGGTATTTGGTTTGACAGAACTATCAACTTCAAACACCATGTTATGCTGAAAGCCGCAAGTGGCAAAAGAGCCCTTGGAGCCCTCAAATCAATAGCCAATACAGAATCAGGACAATCCCCAAGTGCAGTCCGCCAACTATACAATGCATGTGTTGTATCTGTTTGCGACTTTGGAGCAGAAGTTTGGTGGATGGGGCAAGCAGCATATCAACAGCAATTTGAAACAGTTGAAAACGTGGCCCTTCGGTGTATCCTTGGAGCCTTCCGCACATCACCAACAGTATCCCTACACAATGAAGCAGCCCTGCCACCAGTCACTATACGACTTAATCACATGCGACGGAAATATGCCATTCAAATACTTACATTTGGCGAAAGGCTCCCAATCCGACAACGTTGTTAATCGACTTTCCCTCCATTTCATGAAACCCCAGAGTCCATTAATACAACAGGGCGCAGGATTTAATGGGAGAGTATGCAACAATATCACCGCAAATATGAACATCAGCAAAGTGAATTGACCGCTCCCTGAAGCCCCGGGACCCTCCGGAGGTTGTGGAGGTTGATTTTGAATCATGCGCTCTGCAGAGCCTCTGGGAGCCTCTGGGAGCCTTTGGGAGGACTGGTGCAAGGTTCTGGAGCATCCAGGAATGCTGGTGTAAGGTTCAAGACCCTCCGGAAGCGCCAGTGCATCGTTCTGTAGCATCCAGGGGCACCAGTGTAAGGTTTGGGAGCCTCCAAGAGAACTGGTAAATGATTCTGGAGTACATGAGAAACTTGTTTGTACTTGAGCGCAACCACCACATGCTAGAGTGGCACTAGTATTGGAATATAAGTGCTTAACATTATAATTTCTATTGATATCAAACTGTCTATACTATAAATACACTTGGACTAATACACAGGGGGACATAAAACAGGCTTGGAGGAGATGACAAGATAGATCTCCAGTGTGCGTGGAGCGATATGACGAGATGGATTTCAAGTAGACATGGAGGGATTAACAATACAGATCGCCAGTAGGATTGGAGAGAGATGGACATGATAGATTTCGAGTGGTCTTGGAGATAGTTGAAAGAGAGATGGACGAGATGGACATAGAGTGGGATTATGGTGGCCGAGCACAAGTGAGTGTGAGAGTGACAGACTCTGAAGCAGTTGCGGTAAGTGAGGGTATTACACAACATGAATAAATGGTGTGAGATCTGGCTTGGGAGATGTTAATAAAGTATCACAAAGCCAAGTGGAGAACTTCACTTGGGTAGAGGGCAGAGGATATACGCATCGTGCTTGACTGCACATATGGTGTTCGTTCGGGAAAGAACGAGTGGGTAGCTGCCATCGCCTGAACAATGCGAGGCCAGTTGAGTGAGGGCGTGACGGGGTGGGAATACAATTGGTGCAAGACCTGTAGCTTGAGAGATGTTATCCCATGATCGCAAAGCCAAGTGGAGAACGTACCATTGCCAGAAGAGCAGTTGGTTTCTGAAGCCGGCTACAGATAGGAGATCCACGGTGTAAGAGAGTGGTAGATCGAGCTGGGACAGATGATAGCTGGCTCATCATGTTAACCACCTGAAGACTGGCCATGCTCAGGGGGGGAACTTAACTCTTGAAAACCTGAACGGGATGAGGTTGGGAGAGGGGATAAGAAGGAAAGGAGGAGAGTTTGAGAGCAGCAGAGAGGCAGAGATGGACCTGAGAGTTCGGATTTGTATGCGAGAAACTAGAACTTGATGTGGTAAGTTGCATTCGTATTCTCGTCTAATCTGTTTAATTGTCAATGGACTAGGCCTTGAAAGGCTTGGTTGGCCGAGATTGCACCTCCGATTTGGATTCCACCTGCGAGTTTGGGTTAGAAGATATGGCTTGCCAAGCAGATTAAACGAGTTGACAGGTGCAACTTACCTGTCCAAGATCTACTTTTTCACATACGAATCCAAGCTCTCAGATCTTTCTTGCATCTGTGGTCTCTCTGCAGCTCTCCAGCTTTCATCCATCTTCTCCATCTGTCCATCCAGTGGCATTCAGCTTTACCAGAGTTAATGGTCTTCTCTGCGGATTGCCAGCCCAGCCAGCTCGCCTCTATACCCACTCGATCGATCTCTTTCGCATACTGTATGGTAGTTGTCACTGCAGCACGCTGCACAGGGAGACTGCACTCTATCCAAGTTACCTCCTTGATGCAGGTTTGCGATTGTGGGATAACATCACCCAAGTCAGGACATGGATGAATTACACTCGCACTCCGTCTTGCCCTCGCTCTCTCCAGCCAGGTGCAGCTACCAACTCTCCCTTCATACATCAATTACACTTGCACATCACCTGGCCCTCGCTCTGTTCAGCCCACTGCAGCTACTGACTTACCCATATGACTACCTATCATGCATCTGCTGCCATGCACCGTATATGCAGCATCTTCTCCCTAGCTATCTTAAGTTCTCCACTTGGCTTCCCCGTGTCTGCTTGCCCATCATCACATTATCTCTCTCCGAGCCAGCTTGAAAGTTGTCTCTCATCTTTCTTGTGTTTGTCCAACACCATATATATCATAGATATCAATAGAATAACGATTTCACCTTCATCAAAAGCCTGTGCAAACGTAAATGCGGGAACTCCACTGATGTTAGGGGGATACTGCAGCTAGATGTGACTTATCGATATCGTTGTACCGATTTATGGTAAAGGCGTATCTTAATTTTAATAATCCAACTAAAGATATGAAGTTCGATTGTGACGCGTTTACGTCGTTGTACCGTATGTATGAATACGGGCATCTATTGCGGTATGGCCATATTTAAAAGTCGTAACTGTCTTGGAGGTAATCTTCCGAAGATTCGTCAAGGGCGACTTGAGAAGGCAGTTCACCGGTATGGAAATAGTGGTAGTATTCTACCCAAAGGTTATTTCTAAGAAGGTACCTTGCCAGGTGTTCGTAATTGGCTCGAGTGTTTGCTTGGGCGTGCAGGATGCGAGCGTAGAGAATCTTCTGATCGTCTGTAATAGACATAAAAAGTTTATTGGTGAATATTCTTAAGATAATTAACTTAATAGTATTTCAGGTGGTTTTTCCGCTGTTGTGTTCTGACTGTGGTTTGTTCGACTGTTGCTTGAATCTTTTTGTTTAAACTTGTGGGTTTAAGGTGGTCTTTTATAGGTGAGTATTTCCGCGTCAAACCATCCTGCTAAGGGGTGACGGTACTTCTCTGTAATCTATGATGTGTGTGTATAGTACTATCTCATAAACACTCAGTCCACCGTAGTGGGTGTTCACATAACATCCGATCGTTGCTTCAGAGCCGATCTCGGTAGATAGCTGTGGAGAGTTCCGTTTGACAACGTGTGGTTGCGTAAGCCCCCACCAGGAGTTCCCAAAGGTTATCCTGCATGTTATGACGTTGCTGACATACATATCGGACCATTACTTCGTATTAGTTATCTTTCTTCGTAATGAGTGGAATAGTGATCAATGATTTAATGAGCTGCCAACCCATACATTGCCACGTACCTAGTGTCATCGGGTCTTATCCGTGTTCCCCGAAGGGGGTGCCCTCTATCAGTTATCGTGTTGCAAACACGGCAGAGCTGGGGTTCGACAGTCTAGATCCAAGCACTTATCTTTTAGGTAGAGTTACTACCGGGGCGCAGTTAGCTTATCTCCTTTGCTTATTCTAGCTCTAGAGATAGCAAAGTCCCGCATACTAAGATAATATCGCTTGTCCAACCAAATCCATGAAGCTAAGCACGGGTATGGTTTGTCCCAGTATTAGCATGATAGTAAAGATAACACTGGTCTGATCCGTAACGCACAGCTGATCCGAAGACCCCTGCTAGGCAGTTACATTGCTTTGGCAGTATGGTTGGTGTGTCCCATGCCTTGGCCAGTACTATGGGTTCCCCCAAGATTACTGTCTGATCGAGTGTGCGTACTGTCTCCACACTGGGTAGCTATTCCCTATGCTGAGACGTAGTATTGTAGCATAAACTATTATGGGGATTTCACCTGGCTATGTTGAGCCGTCTGCTGACTCATCAGTAGACATCCTCAGGGGTGTGATCTTAACTGTTAATCATCTTTGACTAACGGCAAGCCTGGGAGACTAAGCCTGATGTACTTCATACGCATGCTAAGGGGAAACCCCTAACATTACCTCCCTCTCTAGCTCTGGTGACCTCAACAGAGTACTCCAACATAAGAAGTGATTCTTTTTGCAATAGTTACCACTCAGACAGCGTATACTATAGGTATAGCTAATCTTTTGGATAAAACAAAAATAAAAAATAAAAATAAAGGTGACCTCCGCTTACATAAAAAACAAATGCGGTGTGAGTTTTTTAACAAAAGAAATCTATTTATTCCTTCTCTTTTTCTTTTGTGTTTTCTTGTTTTGTTTCCATCTTTTATCTTTTTCCATCTCTGCTTTTTGTTCGTAGAACTTATCAATTAGTTCAGGTGCTATTTCTGCTAGATGTTCGTAGGATTCCCAAGTATTTTCTTCGTGCGTAAATCGTTCCCACTTGACCAAATATACGTGCTTCTGATGATCCTCGTCTGTTGGTCCACTGGCTATAATTGCTTCGGGTATCCATCCTTCGTTGTCTGCTTCTATCGGTGGAATATCTTTTTCTTTGATTTCCCCCGGTACTGTTCTAGTAGAGCAACATTGAATGTAGGATGTATTTTCCACGACACTGGTAGCTCTAACCGACACCATCGTTTGTTGCTTCCGACTTTACTGATTTTAAAAGGTCCGTATAGTTTGTCGTCGAGTTTTCTGCATTGCCTCTTGGTTCGAATATTTCTCCCATCTAGCATTACCCAATCATTGACTTTGAACTCTGGTGCTGGCTTCCTTTTTCGATCGTAGTACGTTGCCATTTTTTCGCGACTGCTTTCAAGTTGTGTTTCGAGCTTGCGATAGACGTCTACCATGTAGTGAGCGTAAATTTCCGAGCTTGGGTTTTTAAATTCCACTTCGGTGGGCCAATTGGTACGTGGTTCATATCCGTAGTTTGCGTAGAAAGGTGTTATTTTGGTTGCCCCATGTTTGGAGTTGTTGTATGCGTATTCGGCCATTGGTAACATTTCTTTCCAATTGTCTTGTTCGTAGTTGCAGTATGTTCGTAGGTAGTGTTCAATTGTCTGGTTCATCCGTTCTGTTTGTCCGTCCGTTTGAGGGTGGAACGCTGTTGACATTGAACGTTTGATTCCTAAAATTGGTATAAGTCTGCAATGAAATGTCCGGTAAACACCCCGTCTCTGTCCGATACTATATCTGTTGGTAGTCCGTGATATTTCCATACATTGTCTAGGAACAGCTTGGCTACTACTGACGATTCCCGTTTGGCTGTTGGTATAAAGTGAGCCATTTTTGTGAAGCGATCGATTACTACCATGATATTTTTGCATCCATCTGACTCTGGTAGGTCTGTGATAAAGTCGACTGATATGAATGACCATGGTGACGATGGTAATTCCAATGGATGTAGTAATCCATGTTTCGCATGTCGGGAACTTTTCGTTCTTTGACACGAATCGCATTTGTTGCAATAGTCTCGAACTTGTTCTTCTATCTTGGGCCACTAGCAGTTTCTGGTGATAAGTTCCATGGTACGTTCTCTTCCGAAATGTCCTGCTACCTTGGAGTCGTGTTCTCGTTTGAGTACTTCTTTTCTAAAACCCGTTGGTGCGTATAGCCTTCTTTGCCATACCAACATTCCTTCTGTATCCACTCCAAATCTTTCGTCAACGTTCTTTTCCTTGTTGTTAACTTTTCTTAATATCTCCTTATATTCTTCATCTTTTTCTACTTCAGTAATCCATCGTTCTTTCATTCCGGGTGTTAATTTTTTAACTGAGAATCCGGCGAATGAGATTTCTCCTATTTCCTCATCGTCAATATCCATTGTTCCGATGTTCATCCAAAGTTCTGGTCCAATAAAGCTTTCTTTTCTGTACTTTGCGTACCTCCCTCTCTAGAGATGAACTCCGGACATCTTGATAAGGCATCTGCTTTTCCATTTGCTGAACCTTTTCTGTATACAATTTTGAAATTATATTCTTGTAGTACTTCTGCCCATCTGGCTTGCCTTCGATTGAGTTGATTGGTTTCTTTAAAGTACTGTAGATTCATATGGTCAGAGAAGACGATAGTCGTATGTGTAGCTCCTTGGAGGTAGCATCGCCATGTTTTGAAAGCGTATACTATGGCGAGCATTTCCTTGTCATATATTCGATAGTTGATTTCGGCAGGTGAGAATTTCTTGGAGATAAAGGCGACAGGGTGAATTTTAGCATCTTCAAACTTTTGCGATAGAATTGCTCCCATGGCGAAATCTGAGGCGTCAGTCTCGACTATTGCTGGTCGATCTTCTTCATAATGTCGAAGAATTGGGGTATTCTCTGCTGCAAACAATATGCATATTTTGTAGTAGGCCGCTTTTTGTGGGTCTCCGAACATGAAATTCTTTCCATCTCCTTTCAACGTATCTGTTATTGGTGCTACGATTCCAGCGTATCCTTTTATAAATCTTCGATAGAAGTTCCATAATCCTAAAATGATTTGAACCTCTTTCTGTGTTTTCGGTATTGGCCATTTGGTTATTGCTTCGCTTCTGCTTGGTGCCATTTTCAATCCTTTGCCACTAACTAGAAATCCCAAGAATTCTACTTCTTGTTTATCGAATTCGCATTTGTCGATTTCCACCACTAACTCGTTATCCTGAAGGACCTGGAGTATTTTTCCTACATACTCATGGTGTTCTTCTCGAGTTCCTTTGGTTGCTATCATAACATCGTCGATGTAGCATACTGTGACATTATCGTGGTGCCCTAGGAAAGGTTGTAGGATTCCGTTCATCCATCTGTGAAAGGTAGCAGGTGCGTTTGTTAACCCAAACGGCATTACCATATATTCGTAGGATCCAAACTTGGTTCTGAATGCTGTTTTCCATTCGTGTCCTTTTGCCATTCTTACTAGGTGGTATCCGGATTTCATATCCAACTTCGTGATCCACTTAGCTCCTTTCATTCGATTTTGTAGTTCGTCCATTAAAGGTAGTGCAGTTTTGCCTTTGACTGTAAGATCATTTAACCGTCTGTAATCTACACAAAGACGTAATCCTCGGCCATTAGGTTTTGGTACAAATAAAATCGGGCTTCCTGCTTGTCCCTGCGATGGTTGAATTTTTCCTTCTCTTATCATTTTATCGATGTATTCTCACAGTAGTTTTTCTTCTTCTCTTGATAATTGGTATATTGGTCCGACTTTAACCTGATCATCCGATGTTTTGAGGTTGATTTCGTAGTCGTGCGGGCCATGATTTGGTAATTTCTCAGACTCTTGTGGATCGAATAACAATAACCATTTATGGTATTGAGGTGGCAATTTCTCTGCCAATTGAGTTGTGTTACTGAATATGACCGATCCGATATTTATTGCATCGCTTCGAAAAACTATTCGATCATCATACGTGATGTTCCAGTCTGGGTTTTTCTTTCCATGATTGTAACATTTGCTTCCACATTCTGTAAAATGTAAGTGACCGTATGATGTTCCTTGCGCTTTGTGTTTCTCCAGATACCACGCTGGTATTAATACGTTGTATTCTTTTTGCATTGGTGTTACCTCGAATGTTTCGAGTGATCGGTGGTTTCCAAAGGCTAAACCTAGCGGAATGGTGTACATCCCTGGTAGCTTTACTTTGTTTCCTCCAAAGTCACTTGCTCTGACTGAGTTTTTCCTTTTGACCACTGGTACTTTAAACACTTTTGCGCATTGCGGTGATATTGTGAATGATGTAGATCCTAGATCTAACATTGCTCGTACTGGGAATTGTTTGCTGTTTCCAGTTCCGTCATCGTAGTCTATAAAGAACTTATAGATTGGTCTTGTTCCTATGCGTGTTTGTGGGATTTTGTGTAGTTTTTTGACTTCGTAAAACACAAAGGCGTCTGATGTATTTTGTCGCTTGAATGAGTTTTCTTCCTCCGTGGGAGGTTGTTTGCGTTTTGTAGCCATCCTTTCGTCAATGGCTGGGCTGTAGCAGGTCCTTGAATCCTAATTTTTGTTTTTAGTTAGTTTTGAGGGGTATACTTTACTTATTGCGCAACTACCGTCCAGCGGTTTCATCCCTTCCGGAATCCTCAAGGTTGCGACCGGTATCTATATAAAGGCTTTCTCCCGCCTAATCGCCAAAATCCTTCACGTGAAAAATCGTTCTATTATCTCCTTACTCAGAGATGTCTTCAGTTTGGTTCCACCAATCATCCGCAATATCCTCACTGCTATCTTCTGTTATTTCGTCTCCCTCGGATGTTTGTACTTGCCCTTCTTTGTCCTTATCACTCTCAATTTCGTATTCGTCGACTGGCGTATCTTCCAATTGGTCGAAACCTCCTACTTTCAATTTTTGGTATCCTTTGGGAAAGTCCGCCGTTCCGCTGGTGACCTTTACTGCTTGGAAGCACTTCATTGTTCCGTGTGCTCCTTTTCGCCCCGAAGGCCATGCACACCGTATGCATTCCTTGCCGTCCTTCTTCTTTTTTCTTCTTCTGGTGGGACTCCTTGAATCATTTGTGCGTAGGTTTTTCCATCTGCGCTTTTGAATGCTCGAGGTACTGATCCTTTTTGAGTCGCCGGTGTGTATGTTGTTTGTTTCTTGAAACGAGAGTTTTTTCTGAAGGGTGTTTTTTGAACTGACCCTGTTTCCGAGACTCGTCCTGATGCTTTGGGTGTCTTTTTCATCATTCCGAAGTTTTTTGCCGTGGCTTGCCATATTTCCACATTTTTTCCAGCGTTGAGAATAATTTCCCTCAATTCTGCGTCTGTTTTATCCGCTGGGTTCATTGTTGACAGCTGTTTAAATACTTGTGGTGGAAGTTGTGACATTAGCATGGTTCGATAGGCCACGTCAGTTATTCCGGCTTTTACGTTCAGAGTATCGTATTCCGTAATCATATCCTGGATGTTTCCCTCGTATCTTACTTCCATAATTGCTTTGTACGCTGCTTCCTGTTGAAATTGATTATGAAATCTGGCGTGTATTGCGGCTCGGTAATCCATCCAGCTTCTTTCATGTTTTCCGGTAGACGCTTCTGTTTCCCATTGCATATGCCACGATAGGGCGTGTCCTTCTAGGCGTCCTCTGCAGTTGTCACGGTTGTGTTGAGTGAGGATCGAAGAAGGAATAAGGATCGATGAAGGGGAAAGGGAATACGAAGGAAAACAGGTTTTGATAGAAGGAATCAGGTTTTGTTGGTTGCGTTGTAAATATGGCGTGATGGTTATGGCGTAGGCCGCGGATTGAAAGGGTTGTGTACATAGTTGGGTGGAGTTAGGATGTATTTTGGAACGAGTGAGCAAAGGTGACGACGGTCGCGTTAACTGTATATAAGGATGCTGGATTTGCGGAAGATAGGTTTGTTCTTCACTCGTTCTCTAGTCTACAAAACAATCAATAGCTTCGGCACCAATCTTTGTTCACTTCTGTGATTCCGGATTTCGAGTCTCTTGCTTGTTACGCAGTACCCGCGATCACTGCACCACCGTACAATACCTCTGTCTTAGTTTGGTTTTTATAACCCCTGGAACTCCGAGCCTTGAACCCTTGACAGCAGTATTGCATTTTTATTCCTGGTCTAGGGAATAAGTAGGGTTGGTCTGCGATGTATGTTTCCATGCACATCCACCAGGTGTCAAAATCCTCGGAACTGTTTCCTGCGAACTTGGGTGGATCCGTTATTTTAATTCTTGAATCCCTTGGTCTGTTGCTATGCCTTGTTCTGGACCGTGATCTGGACCTCCTTGTTCTAGACCGTCTAGTTGGGGATCTGGTCCTTCTGGACCGAGGTCGTTCGGATGGTCCTGGTGGAGACGGAGGTGGTGGCGGATCTCCTCCTGTTCCTCTGTTTCCACTTGGTCCTGGTTTAGGTTCTGATTCTGGTTCAGGATCAGGCATTCCCGCATCGGTACCAGATCCTCCCCGAAGGCCAGGTCTTGGGGCTATATCTGAATCTGTTATTGGAGAAATGCTTCTGTTTCTTTCCTCCGTTCTGTGTCTCCACTCCTGGACTTGTTCGGTTCTTCCTCGTCTTCCTGGTGTTGTATTAGACACCTTTGCTCTTTCCACCGCTTCCGTTAGGCCTGTGGTTTGCTCTGCGACCTCCTCAATTCTGTCCGCGATTTTACGTAAATCGTGATAGTCGGGTACATTTTTCTTTGTATGAGCTTCCAGGTCTGTTATCCTTTTATGGATTGCGGTGTAGGATACTGATAGCGAGGCTTGCTTAACCCTCAGTTGGGCTTGTTCTTTTTCGCAACTTTCTATTCTTCTTTCGAGTCTTCTGAACTCGTCTGTTGCTCCGGCAATGATTTGATGTGATTGGTCCTGGATGACATCGATTCCGGTTCTTGTTTCTTTCAGTACATACTCAAGTATCCTGATTTGCTGTTCGTGTCCTTCCAGTGCTTGAGCTCCCAGGGCTCTGTTGGTTTCCACTTGCTGAGCGAAGATTTCGCAGTCTTTTCGAACATCGTCGAATTCGACTTCTATCACTACTCTCTCGCTGTTGCAGCATTCGATTAGATTCTTCATTTCTAGATCGAGTCGTGATACTCGTGCTTGTACGCTGTCGATCATTTCGGTGTCCTCGTCCTGCACTATCTGTTGGTACTTCTGCCGCGACTGTTGATAGTGCTCTTGTAGTTTCTTGACCCATTCTGGCAGAGGTTTGGGCGCTGCCGAGGTCGGTTTGGAGATTGCTGTGGATACTGGTGCTAACCGGTCCGCTCCAAAGGTGAGTCTGCACCTGGGTGTCGACATTTTGAGTATTCGAGGATGTTGTGGTGCTTGCTCTAGCTAGCGCGTAAAGAGCTATTCGTTGGACGTGACGGCAACGTAAACACTGATTGTTGCAATATTTTGGACAGTGTAATGGGCAACAAGGTATGTTTTCGTTGTTTCCTGTTATGTCGAATATTTTTGCCGCGCAGCAAGCTTTTTCTTCACACAGTACACAGTTCATGAACGTATTTCGGATAACGTCCGAAATATTATACTGTTAGGGGGATACTGCAGCTAGATGTGACTTATCGATATCGTTGGACCGATTTATGGTAAAGGCATATCTTAATTTGAATGATCCAACTAAAGATATGAAGTTCGATTGTGACGCGTTTACGTTGTTGTACCGTATGTATGAATACGGGCATCTATTGCGGTATGGCCCTATTTAAAATTCGTAACTGTCTTGGAGGTAATCTTCCGAAGATTCGTCAAGGGCGACTTGAGAAGGAAGTTCACCGGTATGGAAATAGTGGTAGTATTCTACCCAAAGGTTATTTCTAAGAAGGTACCTTGCCAGGTGTTCGTATTTGGCTCGAGTGTTTGCTTGAGCGTGCAGGATGCGAGCGTAGAGAATCTTCTGATCGTCTGTAATAGACATAAAAAGTTTATTGGTGAATATTCTTAAGATAATTAACTTAATAATATTTCAGGTGGTTTTTCCGCTGTTGTGTTCTGACTGTGGTTTGTTCGACTGTTGCTTGAATCTTTTTGTTTAAACTTGTGGGTTTAAGGTGGTCTTTTATAGGTGAGTATTTCCGCGTCAAACCATCCGGCTAAGGGGTGACGGTACTTCTCTCTAATCTATGATGTGTGTGTATAGTACTATCTCATAAACACTCAGTCCACCGTAGTGGGTGTTCACATAACATCCGATCGTTGCTTCAGAGCCGATCTCGGTAGTTAGCTGTGGAGAGTTCCGTTTGACAACGTGTGGTTGCGTAAGCCCCCACCAGGAGTTCCCAAAGGTTATCCTGCATGTTATGACGTTGCTGACATACATATCGGACCATTACTTCGTATTAGTTATCTTTCTTCGTAATGAGTGGAATAGTGATCAATGATTTAATGAGCTGCCAACCCATACATTGCCACGTACCTAGTGTCATCGGGTCTTATCCGTGTTCCCCGAAGGGGGTGCCCTCTATCAGTTATCGTGTTGCAAACACGGCAGAGCTGGGGTTCGACAGTCTAGATCCAAGCACTTATCTTTTAGGTAGAGTTACTACCGGGGCGCAGTTAGCTTATCTCCTTTGCTTATTCTAGCTCTAGAGATAGCAAAGTCCCGCATACTAAGATAATATCGCTTGTCCAACCAAATCCATGAAGCTAAGCACGGGTATGGTTTGTCCCAGTATTAGCATGATAGTAAAGATAACACTGGTCTGATCCGTAACGCACAGCTGATCCGAAGACCCCTGCTCGGCAGTTACATTGCTTCGGCAGTATGGTTGGTGTGTCCCATGCCTTGGCCAGTACTATGGGTTCCCCCAAGATTACTGTCTGATCGAGTGTGCGTACTGTCTCCACACTGGGTAGCTATTCCCTATGCTGAGAGGTAGTATTGTAGCATAGACTATTATGGGGATTTCACCCGGCTATGTTGAGCCGTCTGCTAACTCATCAGTAGACATCCTCAGGGGTGTGATCTTAACCGTTAATCATCTTTGACTAACGGCAAGCCTGGGAGACTAAGCCTGATGTACTTCATACACATGCTAAGGGGAAACCCCAAACAACTGAGGGCTGGACATGCCAGAAGTACTGTGCGTCTCATGAGCATCTTACAACCGTTGAGCATCTCAGGAGCACCTGAGCTCCCATGAGGATTGAGCATCTCCGGAGCACCTGAGATCTCAAGAGCATTGAGCATCTCGAGAGCACCTGAGATCTCAAGAGCATTGAGCATCTCCAGAGCACCTGAGATCTCAAGAGCATTGAGCATCTCCAGAGCACCTGAGATCTCAAGAGCATTGAGCATCTCAGGAGCACCTGGGATCTGAGGAGTATTGGGCATCTCAGGAGCACCCTGGATCTTAGGAGTAGTGTTGGCAATGAACTGCAGCAGTTCGTGAGAATTGCCAAACTGGTTTGATTCGTTCGAACTGAATCCTTGCCAAGATTTTCGCTCAAACCCCACCAAATTCTCGCCCGCATTTCAAATAAAAATAAGTATGCAAGTTCTGGTTTGATCGGCTTGAAATTTATTTTATCTTGTAGGTAACTTTATGCGCTACAAGATAAAAAAAAATTCAAGCAAATCGGACAAGAACTCGCTTATGTCTTTTCGTTCGAAATTCAATGGTTCGCGAACTGCTGTGAGGTGAACCAGCAGCAAATCTCAGATCAAACTCGAATCCAATCCCTGCTGGGATTGTTGCAAACACTACTCAAGAGTATTGAACATCTGAGGTGCACCTGGGATCTTGAGCATCTCAGGACCAGCCAGGATCTCAGGAGCATTGAATATCTCAGGAGCACCTGGAATCTCAGAAGCATTGAGCACCTCAGGAGCACCTGAGATCTCACGAGTGCCATGGATCTCAGAAGCACCAGAAATCTTATAAGTCTGGAGCATCTCAGTAGTGCCGGATATTGCCGGAGCCCCAAGGACATCATAACTTTCCAGATACTCAGGAGAGCAGAGTATCTCTGGTGCACCGGGAATCTCAGAAGCCATAGCCAATCCACTATCTCAGATGTATTGAACATGCTAGCACCAATTTTGGACTTCTGAAACTCATGTCAGGTGTGCCGACATCTTGTGACATAGAGAACAAAACTCTCAAGCTTTCACAACAACTTGGCTAGAGCTCCATGATAGTCCAAAACTACTCAAATATCACCAGGATGCTCCTGGAATACCTGCCCAAGCTCCCATTATCACATGGAGATTGGCTGAGAGCTCCGGGACGGTCTCGAAGTTTACCATTTCTTCCAGCAGCTCCTGGAGTACCTTCCAATATACCGGAAGTGCCCAGGAGTGTACGGGAGTGTCCAGGAGACTCCGGAAGCGTCCCGGAGTTAACACGACTACTCCAGGGTGATTTTGCATTTTCCTGATGGAGCCAGTCTAACACGCATTAGGCAGTGGCTTTCAAATGTCTGGAAGATGACTTCCTGTCTTCATCGGAGGAAGTGCAAGCAAAAAAGATCTCCAATATACAAGTGGCAATTTGCACGAAGTGGAAACAGTGCGGGCGCGGAGACGACATCCCGATCATCGGCTGAAACGACCAGGCCGATCACCACGAGGATTTCCTCACTTGAATCCCTGAGGACCTTGCTGCCACTGATGAGGAATTCACACGCATACACGAGCGCACAGTGCTGGCCGAGCATTTACTCCTTCATTAGTCAGAGACCACTCCGAATACAAGTTTCGCTGACGTCAATGCAAGTGCCACTGATACTGTGGTGAACGATGACAATACCCCTCCGGACGATCAGGCTATGCTTCCGGAGGACATCATTGATCCTTCACTTGCCGATGACCAGGTTTGGTAGCTGCTGTTGCTGTTGCTGTTGCTGTTGCTGTTGCTGTTGCTGTTGCTGTTGCTGTTGCTGTTGCTGTTGCTGTTGCTGTTGCTGTTGCTGTTGCTGTTGTGGTTGCTGGTGCTGGTGCTGAATTTCACTTGTTATTGTCGTTCCTGCTCGTATTGGCAGGTAATCTGCTTGTCATTTTGCTGTCGCTGCTGCTGTTGGTGCTGCTGTTGCTGGTGCTGCTGTTGCTGGTGCTGAATTTCTCTTATTGTTATTCCTGCTCGTGTGGACGCATAATCTGCTAACTTTTATTGTTGATACTACTGTTGTTGATGTTGATGCTGCTGTTGATGTTGATACTGCTGTTGCTGGTACTGAATTTCTCTTGTTATTGCTCATGTTGATGTGTAATCTACTTGTAATTTTGCTTTCGCTGCAGCTGCTGTGACTCTTGTTATTCCCGTTCCTGCTCGTATCGACGCTTAATCTGCTTGTTATTGTGGCTACTGTTCTTGGAGGATATTAATTGAGATAAATTGAATCGAAGCATTTGGATTTTGGCGATCTTGAGAATTATCGTATCGTGAAAAACTAAGGCTTCAATAGACCAGATGCTACGCATCACAATGAGGGGCACAAGCATGTCAACAGATATATGCTTGGTATTCACATTCAAATTACCGAGCTTGTCAAGTGTGACAATATTATTTTCGCGGTTGAAACTGGCAAGAATAGAGAGATTAAGTGTTGAATGTGAACTTCAGAATTACAACCCCAATTGCAAGAGGTTAACAGTGTTGGTGATGGTTGATGAATGCTTCGTCACAAGTAACTGAAGCTTGTGCATGAGCAGAATCTTCAATGAGGAATAGACAAGGATGGTTGTATTATCGGAGATATTGGCGTTGATGATGAGTTGGTGAATGCTTCATGAAGAGTTGGCGAAGATCGCAACAATTGAACCAGGTTTATGAAGAAAGGGTGAATTCGTTATGAATGCTTAAAAATGTATGCGATCGAGTGCATTGCTCGTCAAGAGTTTTTGAAACTCGCATTCAAACATTTCGTTGTCAAGCTCGACAACATCAGAGAGCTTGGCAACGTACTTTTTGTTTTTCCTGATGAAGTCTGTTAAGGGATTGCATATCTTTGAAAATCCTTCAATCAAGCATCAATAGAAGTATGCAAATTTGAGGAAAGACTGGACGTCCTTGACAGGCTCCCCGGGGATTGGGAAGCGACAACCACACCAGCAAAACCGTTTTTCGAAAATAAGTCAACAACCAGCACAGCTATCGCCAAGCAGACACTTGCAATCGATTCCTAACCCCCAATTACCCCCCCTACGATAGTGCATCTCTCTTCAAGTACCTTTATTGTTGCTGGGTGGAAAACTGGGCCTCTTACCCCTCTTTTTCCCCCCCCTGCAGCCCCCTGCAAAAGGGCCCCCACTGATCATCTACACAACCAATTCTTATGCAATCGACTTCAAACTTTGGAGCATCGAAAGCACATAGAGACGAGGCTCAGGTTTGAATTTCAGACCAAAAGCTTAACATTTGCATTAGTTACACAAAATCTTCGAAAAGTCGCTTTTTCGCTCCTACCCCCCCTCTATCTCAGTGGAATCAACTCCAAATTAAAAAACGGACAACGGCAATCGATTCAGCGGCCCTAGAAGCCCTTAGAACGAACCATCTATACTTGCCTACAAGCCCCAGACAGCCTGGGCCAAAATCCTCGAAGCAAAAAACCCAAAGTCTATTTCCATCGTATCGCGACGAGTTTTAATCCGTTTCGAACACCCTTACGAATACAGTGTGTACACACACTCAGGTCTACCCTGCCGAAAGCACAACTTTGATCGAACAAAAATTGACTCCACAACGGTCGATTTTCTACATTATCGCATTTTTCGCATTTTCTCATTCCCCCCTTTGGAACATATTGGCCACCGGGGCCCGCAGACCTACCAGGGGGTAGGCGACAACGTCTGTCTACTTTGCCGCCATTGACCCCCTGAGTCTTTGGGTGGATCCTCCAGAGTTAAGTTGCACTTCCTTCCTTGCAGTGGTTTTACAGCCGCCATCATACTAGTACAAGGCTCCAACACCTTGCTAGGACAAAAGAGGAGAAGCTCTAACCCCCAGGGAATAGGTGGTACCGAGGCCACTTATATCAATACTCAAACGTCAGATTTATACCTGTTTAAAATACCTAGAAAATTTATATTTCTTTAACATATTTAGCACCTTATAACCCCTCCAATGTCTTCAATGACTTCCCCAATACCACCACGACCCCACCTGGGACTTCCAGTACTGATGGAATGCACCTTTATCCAAACCCCAGTTCAGACCCACTCTCTGCAATCGATGCCCCAGCTGTATCACACGCACTTTGACAGGCCATATATATCCAGACGAGGAAGGAAATGCAAGCAGGCAAGTTCTCGCCGACTACCAGCTACCTCACCATACCCGTCAGTCAATGCCCCTCGTACACGTTCAAGCACCCGTATGGCCACTGGTAATGTCCATCCCAGCACACCCTCTGGACAACTACAACCATCTTCCCCACCTCAACAACCAACCAACCAAGACCATCTCGGAAACCCTGAAAGTGCAGATCTAGAACTTGGAGATGCCCCAGGGGATACCGAAGCCAATGACGAATGTTCTGATGATGATGACGATTCTGAAGATGAAGACTTTCAGGACCCATCCACCAACCTACTGAATGCAAATGACGAAGATGAAGATAGAATTCATCAGGTATTCAAAGCCATCTTTGAACCACTCCACAAGGATATTCTCAAATCAACAAACGTCTCACCGCCCAAAACCGAAAACTGGCAACCCGCTTAGTTTCAATGGAAACCAAACCGAAATTGCCCTCAATACCATTGCAACCCTTGGACACCGAGTCGAATACCTTGTACAAATCCCAAGCATCAAAGAAAGATGCACCACCAGCACCAACAGACCTACTAACTCCAGCCATCCCAGAAGGGACCTCCCCCAAACCCACACTCTGGTCAGCAATTGCATCCGCATGCGCAAAGAAAGACCCACCAAAAGATAAGAATGGGCGTACTCTCAATCCCCGTCCTCTCTCCAAAAAACAACGCACACTAGTAATTGCCCGACACAGTGATCAACCAGTTACTGCGGATCTTACACAACTGAAGCTTGCGATCAACGCCACCCTCCGACGATGCCACGCAGACCCTTTGGCCAATATTGGACATGTTTCTGCCAACTACAAGCACAATCTCGTCCTCCTGACAGCAGATGCCTGCCCTGTGGATTTGGTACTAGCCCATAAGGCTGCTATTGAAGAAACAGTTCGTTCAGTTGATACAACCGCACAAAATCTCAAAAAACAAGAAACCTGGATCCGAATGATGGTTCATTCCATCGACATTACAATGTTTCCTGAATGTGAAACAGGAATGAAATTATTGAAAGAAGATATTGAGATGAACAACAATCATATCAAGCTTACCACCCTACCACGATCTCTTACAAAGCCAGAAACTCGACCCCATAAAAGGCAACCACCATGGTCATTGCAGTCCGTACTGAACATGAAGCAAAACTTATTCAAGATCATGGAGTACAAGTAGACGGCAAGACACGCAAAGCCGACCGATATGTGGCATCCCGACCAACCGACCAATGTACTAACTGCCAACAATTTGGCCATTCCT
>WHVE01001186.1:0-25199 GCA_015178995.1 Trichophaea hybrida
CAAGTCACGATCCCAATATTTCCAACACCCCTTCTCATTTGTACAGAAAAACTTCTTACATAAATGTTCGAATGTTTCTCGTGATAGTCCCTTGGTACATATATCCGCTTAATTCCCTGAGGACTAAACATATTATACGGTGATATTTCCTGCTTCAACTTGCTTTCGTGTAAGGGAATGGACTATGTCAATGTGTTTTGAGTAGTGTATTATTTCAGGATTATTCGTGATGTCGATGGCTGTATTTGAGTCGCTCATAACCGTATTTGGAATATCTTTCTACAATAACTCTTTAAGTCCTCGTTGTATCCAGAGGTGATGTTTCGTAGTCAAAAACAGGGCCATGTATTCAGTTTCGCAGGTGGAAGTTGGGACAGACCTTTGCTTGCGAGAACGCCACGAGATTGTTGAGTTCACAAGTCGAAATCGATATCCAGCAAATCTTCGTCTTAAGTCGAGATCATTTCCATATGATGCATCCGAATCGGCCATAAGTTTGAGAGGTGATTTCCAGGGGTGAAAGACAGCTAATTGTTTGCTTCCTTGAATGTATCGAAGAACTCTTTTGGTGGCGGTGATATGTGTTGTTGCGGGAGTTGTATTGAATTGAAAGAGATGGGTAATGGTGTATGCGAGGTCAGGTCTGGTCCCAGTAACTAAATACATGAGAGATCGGATGATTTGTTGATATGATGTCGTTGTTTTGTCATCAGTTTGTTCGAGATTCCTTGTCAACCTATGGTTTGGGTCAATAGGAGTCGAAACTGATTTACAGTTGTTCAATCCAAATCTTTTCAGTATCTTCTTGATGAATGCTGTTTGGGAGAGTGAGATTCCAGCATCTGTAAATGTAATGTTGATTCCGAGCAGCCAATATAGTAATACCATGTCGTTAACGTTGAATTGACTCTTCAGCATTCCAATGGTTTGATCTTTCAAGGCTCTGGTTTCCCCACACATAGTAATATCGTCGACATAAATAGCAATAAATTTATCTCCTGATTCGTGAACAAGAACACAGGGATCGAAAGCAGTGATAACAAAACCGTAGGGGATTAGGTACTCAACCAATCTATGGTACCATTCTCGAAGTGATTGTTTCAGTCCGTAGATATATCTTTTTAATTTGACGACTTTTCTATTTATCCTGCTGCCTTCAGGTAGATGCATATAGATTTCTTCCGTTAATATGCCATGAAGAAAGGTTGTCTTGACGTCCAGTTGATGAGGTTTCCACCCTTTACAGGTGGCAATAGCTAATAGTGACCTTAGTGAATTATAGCGAACGACAGGCAAGAAGATTTCGTCATAATCAGGACTGTGAATTTGACTGAATCCTTTTGGAACAAGTCTCGCTTTGTATCGTTGGATTTCTCCTTTGGCGTCTGTTTTGATCTTGAATACCCATCTGGAATCAACTATCTTTCGATTTGTTGGTTTGGGTACTACTTCCCACACATTAATGTTGTAGAGTGATTGAAGTTCTTCGTTGATTGCGACTGTCCATTCTGTCCAATCAGGTGAGGATTTGGCAGGTCGAAACGTTTGAGGTTCTTCAATAAGTAATGATGTGAGTAAGATTTCTTTGGAATCCTGGGAGAGAGATATTTCATCAGCATCACGCATTGTTCTGTCAAGAATTTGCTCATTCTGAGTTTCTATTCTCCACCATTCTCTGGGAGGTTTCACTTGTCTTCCCGCTCTTGTGGTAACACCTGTGATATACTGTTGTTGAGCAACATCAGTAACTTCTAGTTGTTGTTGTTGCTCTGTGGAAGAGTTATCACCATCTTGAAGTTGGTGGTGGTATTGCTCTTGATGAGACGACGGGGGAGGTTGAATAGAATGTTCTTCGGGAGGTCCGGTGAAGAAATGACTTTGTCGTTGGGGAGTGGGAATTGATTCTAGATCTCCATCCAATTCGAATGTCCAGTAGTCTGGGCCTAAAAATCCTGATTGTTGTCCCTGATTATATTATTGTATAACTAATCTTATAACATCTTTGTTGCCTTGATTGAATAGTTTTCTTGTTTATGAGAGATTCCGTTCCATCCATGCTATCCACATATCATGGGAAGGGAATTTTTCATTGTCTGATCTATGTTCAATTGAGGTTCGAGGTATTGATTTTAGTTTTGCATATGAGTGTATGTCATATGATGAATCCCCTTGTTTCTTTGAGAGAGGGAAAAAGATGTTATTGGTAACGATGGTCTTTTTTGATTCAGGTATGTGGACTCTGTTATGATGGTCGTCATTTGCGTATCCAGTGAGAATTGCTCTTTGGGCCCTTGGTTGAAGTTTCAATCCCGCAAGTCGTTGCTGATTAGGGATATGTATATAACATTCACTGCCAAAGGGTTTAAAATGCGTGATCGAAGGTTAATTACCATGGAAGGCTTCATAGGGAGTTCGATCTTTAACTGCCGAATGAGGATGCCGGTTTTTGAGGTAAACTGAAGTTGAAACTGCTTCTGCTCAAAGTCTTTTGTCGTAAGTAGGGGCGCTTTCAAGCATTGCTCAAAGTGATTCTGCTATTGTTCGATTAAGTCTTTCAGTCACACCATTGGAGTCAGGAGAATAGGGGGAGTGAATTGATGAACTATCCACTTCTGTTTGAGGCAATCCTTCAGTTCGTTTCATACGTATTCTCCACCATTGTCGGTTCCGAAGCTTTTGGATGTCATTGAATGTTGAAGTTCTAGCTTGGCAACAAAATCTTTAAGAATTTGTGTAGTGCTTGATTTTTTTTGAATGAATTTAACCCCGGCATATCGAGTAGCATCATCGATTAGGGTGATGTAGTAGAGAGATCCTCCGTAGGTGGAAACTGAGAAGGATTCTGACAAATCTGAATGAATCAGGTCAAATTTCTTTCGATTTTTATTGATGGTTGATGGTCGAGGTGATTTGGTTAGTTTTGCTTTGGTGCAGGAGTCACAGTGAAAATTTGATGTCTTTGATGGTAGTTCTGTGTCATAAAGCATAGGATTTAGGTTAGTATGTCCCAAAGCTTGATGCCAGAACTCGTAAGTAGTATAAGCCAAATGATTCACTTCTGGTATTGAAAACGATTGACCGTCAAACTTTGCTTGAAACAGTGATTTATCGTTTTTCATAACCGTGATGTAATTTCCTTCTCCAACCTTTTTGTAATCATTTTGTAACTTTCTCCAAGAAATAAAAGCTTTCCCCACTTGAGGAACATAAAGAACATCGCGAACGCAAAAAGTTGAAACCGATCCATTTTTTAAAACAAAGTCCATCACAATATCTCCTTTTCCTTTGATCTCGATTGGTTGTTTTGAACTGGACTCTACAAATCCGGAACATGTTTTGAAGTTTTGGAGTCGGTCTGGAGAAGGGGTCATGTGTGAGGTGCAGGCCGTGTCGAAATAAAACAATTTGGTTCTTACTTGTTCAGTTTCTGTAATGACATTGACTTCTTCTTTCTTGTTTGTGTTTTTGGTATCCTTCTTCTTTTCCTCGTTGTGTTTTTTGAGGCGAAAACAATTGTTTCAAGTATGACTGGTGGATTTTCCAGGGTTACGTTTCGCACACCAGGTGCAATCCTTAATTTCGGTTTTCTTGTCGGTTTTCTTGTTTTTTTGGGTTTTTTTAAATTTTTGACAGTTGAACAGTTGTGAGGGTAGTTTCGGAGGAACCAGTGATTGTAGGAGACATGTCGACAAGCCGTTTTTTATTATCGGCAAACGTTCGATCGTTCTTTGTTGTTAGATTGTCGACAACATTTTGATGATGTTGTATGAGGAATCCAAGGAAGAATTCTCTCTTAGCTTTATCTTCATCGAGAAAGGTGGCAAAGTTCTTGCGATAGGTGTCTTTTGATGCTTTTGAAAGTTTCTGTAAATTTCGCCATTCCATTTCGAATTTGGTAATAAATTCAGAGAGAGAAGTAGATGTTGTATAGGAGGAGGAGAGGGAGGTAAAGGTTGTGATTTGATAGACAAATGCGTAAGCAGTGTCTCGGTAATATTCAGTGCGCAGCCATGTCCACATTGTATGGGGTGATCCAAGTTTGACAATTTTTTCGACAATGTTGCTGAAAATCACTTGGATAAAAATGGTCGGTGCTTGGTAGCATAAATGATCATATGCTGCTACTTATAATTTTTCGGCATCGTCTGCAGGTGTTAATCTGCTCACCACGATTTCATAACATCTCATCCGCTTAAGGATAATAACCATAGTCGCTGCCCATACATTGTAATTGGATTGTCCTTGAAGTACTTTGATATTGTCAAGCTTTACACTTGCAGGCTTGTCGATGACATCTGCTTTGATTATTGATACAAAGCTGAATTCAGGTGGCTTGCCAGATGCTTCTCCTGATGTGGGCATTTTGGGCGGTGGAGGTAGGGGAAGGCGTACTGAAGGTGGAATTGGAATTCTTGAATATCCTGCGGATACTGCGAAGATGTTTAGAGGTAGTTGTGGGTATTCTTCCCCAGAATCACTCATTCACCAGTTATTTTCATTGTGTAGTTGAGTAATTGCGTCGGTAGGAGGATGTTGTTGAAGAATCACGAAGATTGTTGGTATTTCAGGTGTGCATTCTTCAAATGTGTCGAACCAGAACTCTACATATCCATCTTCGTTTGCCCCGAATGTTGACTATAGGATCGTAGGAGGATAGGAGACTGGTGTCAAAGGTTCAAATCCCCAAGTATATCTAACTTCGAGATCTTGGTCGGAACAGTAAGAGTAGAGGTCGTCGCAGTTGGTACAGATGATATAGGCTCTTGACAATCAGCTGTCCGGGCTGATAACCTATTGAGAAGAACGAGGTCGGTACTCTCTTTTAAGTCTTGTGTCGACTTCAAGAGAGATGATAAGCTGAACTTGTCCAAAGTTGAAGGTGATTTGGGTGTTGTGTATTCTGACTCTAGGTCCGAGAAGGAATATAGTCATAAAAACGAACAAGAATTAGAATCAAGCAGAAGAATGTCAAAAGACCTTAAGCTTCAGGAGCTAGAGGGCAAACTGTAGTATTGCTATCCAACTCTATGCATCAGGAAGAGGTTTTTGCGTACGTAGGCACCATATACGCCTTCGTAAGCGGCTTTTGCGTTGCATACGCTGGTAAAAACCCCTGTAACAGTGGGTGCGTTGGGGAGAACTTTTCTTAAGAACAACTTACCCGGTTGTCAGAACAACATAGGCCATCGCTTAATCATTACCCCTATTGCTTCGCTCTGCCGGGAAATTTCTCCTAAGTTCCCAACTTGCATGATAATCCTAGACCAGGTACTCTAGATTCGATACTATACCAACTTAAGGCATTGTGACTGCGACCTGCTCCTGCGACTGCTGCAGCAACCGCCTCTGCTTCTGCTCCTCTTCTAACTTTTGCAGTTCTTCTGCGAATCCAACGTGGATATACCCAAACGATTCCGCTTGTCAAGTAGGGCTAGACCGGGTACTCTGAACATGAAGCTACAGGAAGTTACTGCATTGTCAGTGTGACCTGCTCCTGCACCCGCTCCTGCTCCTGCCTTAGCTGCTCTGCTAACGTTTGTAGTTCTTTTCTGAACCCAACGTGGATACGCCCAAACAATTTTTCTCGTCGAGTAGGACTTGACCAGGTACTCTAGACATGATGCTACAGCAACTTACTGCATTGTGAGTCCGACTTGCTTCTGCTTCTGCTCCAGCTCCAGCTCCAGCTCCAGTTCCACTTCTAACTTTTGCAGTTCCTTTTTGAACGGAACATGGATACGCCCACACGATTCTTCTCGTCGAGTAGGACTAGACCGGTACTCTCAACACAATGCTACAGCAACTTACTGCATTGTGAGTCTGACCTGCTTCTACACATGTTCCTGCTCCCACTGCTGCTCCAGTGCCTCTTGTAAATTTTGCAGTTCGTTTCAAACGGAACATGGATACGTCCAAACGATACCTCTTGTCGAGTATGGCTAGACCGAGTACTCCAGACAAGATGGTGGTACCGAGGCCACATATATCAATATCGAAACGTCGGATTTATTACTATTCAAAAATACTCAGAAAATTTTTCTTTCTTTAACATATTTAGTGACCAGCAAACCCTTACAAGTCCTAAATGTCTGCCCCTATACCACCACCTCCTCCACCTGGCACTTCCAGTACTTATGGAATGCACCATTACCCAAACCCCAGTTCAGACCCTCTTTACGCAATTGATGCCCCAGCTGTATCACACACTACCCTAACGGGACACATATCCAAACGAGGAAGAAAAGGCAAGCAAGGAAGTTCTCGCCGACTGCCGGCTACCTCACTATTTCCACCACTGAATGCCCCACGTACACGTTCAAGCACACCCATGGCCATTGGCAATGTCCGTCCCAGGACACCCTCTGAACAACTACAACCATCCTCCCCACATCAACAACCAACCAACCGAGGCCATCTCGGAAACCCTGATGATGCATATCTAGAACTTGAAGATGCCCCAGAGGATACCAAGGCCAATGACGAATGTTCTGCCGATGATGACGATACTGAAGATGAAGACTTTCAGGACCCATCCACCAACCTGCTGAATCCAAATGACGATGATGAAGATAGGATTCATCAGGTATTCAAAGCCATCCTTGAACCACTGCACAAGGATATTCTCAAAATCAACAAATGTCTCACCACCCAAAACCGAAAACTGGCAACCCGCTTAGCCCCAATGGAAACCAAACACGAAATTGCCCTCAATACCATTGCAACCCTTGGACAACGAGTTGAATACCTTGTACAAATCCAAGCTTCAAAGAAAGATGCACTACCAGCACCACCAGACCTACTAACTCCAGCAGTCCCGGAAGGGACTTCCCCCAAACGCACACTTTGGTCAGCAATTGCATCTGCATGAGCAAAGAAAGAGCCACCAAAAGATAAGAATGGGCGTACTCTGAATCCCCGTTCTCTCTCCAAAAAACAACACACACTAGTCATTGCCCGACACAGTGATCAACCTGTAACTGCCGATCTTACAAAACTGAATCTCGCCATCAACGCCACCCTCCGACGCTGCCATGCAGACCCTTTGGCCAATATTGGACATGTTTCTGCCAACTATAAGCCCAATCTTGTCCTCCAGACAGCAGACGCCTGCCCTGTGGAATTGGTACTGGCCCACAAGGCTGCTATTGAAGAAACAGTTCGCTCAGTCGACACAACCGCGCAAAATCTCAAAAAGCAAGAAACTTGGATCCGAATGATGGTTCACTCTATTGACATTACAATGTTTCCTGAATGTTAAACAGGAATGAAATTATTGAAAGAAGATATTGAGATGAACAATAATCATATCAAGCTTACCACTCTACCACGATCTCTTACGAAGCCAGAAACACGATCACACAACAAGGCAACCACCATGGTTATCGCAGTCTGTACTGAACATGAAGCAAAACATGTTCAAGACCATGGAGTACAAGTTGATGGCAGGACCCGCAAAGCCGACCGATATGTGGCATCCCGACCAACCAACCAATGTACTAACTGCCAACAATATGGCCATTCCTACCTACGATGCAAACAATCAGCTATCTGCAATATATGTGCAGAACCTCACACCACCACCTCCCACTCATGCGGATCATGTCCCAGCATAGGCAAACAGTATGTCCATGATGTTATCCAATTCATCAACTGCAAGGGTAATCACCGGGCCAACGATTCTAAATGCCCAACAATTACTGCCATATGTGCTGAGGTACGAACCAAGTTCATGAAAGACCACCCGACCATTACCCATGTCAAAACAACCTTCCTATTCACCCACCAAAACTCGAATTTTACAACACAACTGCAACCGTTCCTCCTTAGTCATCAATACCCTTCGTGACTTTGCAGTTGGAACGGCCGACCTTCTTTTACTCCAAGAACCTGGATTCAACCCAGACAATACATTCATTACAACACACCCTGGATTTGAGCTACTGATACCACCTAAAAACTTAAGAAAACACAATAGGACAATTGCCTATGTGGCCAAAAACAACCCTGATATCAAATGCTCCCCACGTACCGACAACAGCCAGGATCCTGATATTCAAGTCCTTGAAATATCAACCCCCTCAATTGCACCAATCCCAGTCTGCAATATTTACAACGAACATGAAGGCGTATCTAATATCTACACCATTCGAAGAAGCTTCACCAAAATCCCATTGCCTGAATGATGCATTAGTGCTGGTGATATGAATGCCCATCATACATGGTGGAATTCACAAATCAAAACACCCAAACGCGCTGACGAACTTGTTCAGATCGTGGAAACCAATAACTTTTCCCTCCTCAATGAACCAGACACCCCAACATACTACTATCGAAATGGCAAAGGAACCTCCATTATCGACTTAGCCTTTACCTCACAAGCCATCCATGACTCGGTTACAAATTGGGCCGTGGATGACAACGCATCAACTGGTGCAGACCATGCAACAATACATTTTGATATCTTGGCAGACTCTGAACTTGTTACCACTCACTCCAACACGATAAGATACAACTGGAATAAGACAGATTGGGAGTTATTTCAAAAACTCTCAATACACTGTCCCATGCCTCACAAATGGTCTGGCAATACTCCATGAACAACCAACTGAATCAAACCTTGACAAATCAGTCGAACTACTCCGAGATATGATTTTGATGCAGTCAAGCAATCTACCCCAGTTCTCCAGCTTACAACACATTCAAAACGCTGGTGGACACCCCAACTCAAAATCCCCGAACACAGATGAACCGTGCCCAGAAGCAGTGGAAGAAAACCCGCCTTGACAGTGATGACATCAAATTCAAAGCTGTTCGAAACCAATATTTCCGGGATATCCGAACCTCCAAGACAACAATGTGGATTGAATTTTTAGCAAATGCACAAGGTACAGAGATATTTACCGCCCTCCGTTATACCAAACCCAGGAAAACCCAACGGACACCACCCCTGTCATTCTCCAACACAACAGCTGTAACTTTTGAAGAAAAGGCAGTATTATTCCGTTCTACCATGTTCCCACCCCCACCAGTAGCTCCCTCCCCAACTGATATCACCAATCGACCAACCCTGCGATGGGTTACATTTACCCCAACAGAAATCAAACAAGCAATTTTTACCTCTGCACCACGTAAAGCCCCGGGACCCGATGGGCTTCCCTTTTACTGCCTCCGGCAAGCATACCTAGCAGCCACCAAACAATTCAACAGTCTCTTTGCTATACTTGGAACCACTGGATATCACCCTACCTGTTGGCGACAAGCAACGACTGTGATTATACCCAAACTGGAAAACCTGATTATTCAATACCTAAGGCCTACCGACCTGTTGCCCTTCTCAATTGCCTTGGGAAGATCCTCGAAAAGTTGATGGCAAACCGAATTGCATACATGGCTGAAAAATACAACCTGCTACACAAAGATCAAATAGAAGGACGAAGACAACGCTCTGCTATAGATGCTGCAATGGCACTTACACATGAAATTGAACAAGGAAAACATGCAAAGGAAATCACCACTGCCCTCTTTATGGATGTGAGTGGCGCATTCGACAATGTATCCAAAGACCGTCTCCTCCAAACACTACGACAACTGGGCTACCCGACCGCAATTCAATTATGGGTCGACCACTTCCTATCCGACCGTACAACAGCACTGGCATTTGATGGACAAAGGAAGACCTCAGCCCCGTCCGGACAGGAATCCCTCAGGGATCGCCTGCATCCCCAATTCTCTTCCTCCTCTATCTCAGTCCTCTCTTCTACGAACTCACAACCCATTACCCCAGCTCCTGGACTCCAAGCTACATTGATGATGTTGCAATTGTTGTTCGAAGCAAATCAAAATCCTATAATGCAAGATACCTCGAGGCGGCTGCACGGACAGCTTTCAAATGGGCAGAAAACAATGCGGTACGATTTGATGACTCAAAGTCAGAAATGATGCACTTCCACAATAAACGAAACGGTGATACCTCCGATGACGAAAAGATCACCCTACCCAATGGCACTACCATTTCCCCGGCACAAAGGCATTGGCCCAGATGTGGTAAGGTGGATTGGTATTTGGTTTGACAGAAAAATCAACTTCAAACACCATGTCATGCTGAAGGCGGCAAGCGGCAAAAGAGCCCTTGGAGCCCTCAAATCACTAGCCAATACAGAATCAGGACTAACCCCCAGTGCAGTCCGCCAACTATACAATGCTTGTGTTGTACCTGTCTGCGACTTCGGAGCTGAAGTCTGGTGGATGGGCCAAGCAACATATCAACAGAAATTTGAAACAGTTCAAAATATGGCACTTCGGTGCATCCTTGGAGCCTTCCGCACATCCCCAACAATAGCACTACACAATGAAGCAGCCCTGCCACCAGTAGCTGTTCGAATTAATCACATGCGAAGAAAATATGTAATTCGAATACTTACGTTTCCCGAAATACATCCAATCCGACAACGTTGTCCATTGACTTTCCCTCCATTTCATGAAACCCCAGAGTCTAGTAACACAACCGGACCCTGGATTTCATGGACAGTATGCAACAAAATAACCGCAAATTTGAAACACTCTTATCCAAACCTTATCAACCCTCAGTCCATGGATTTCCAACAGCTCGGAGATTGAAACCTATTCAACCACAGCCTGTCCACCATGGATTGAAAGTAGAGTCAAAACACAAATTAATCCTCGTTCAAAGGAAGAGGAAGCCAAAGCCCACGAAGCCCAGTATGCAATGTTGAAACAAGATGACCGCAATATTGTTTGTTATTCAGATGGATCTATGTTCAACGAAAACATTGGCGCAGGAACAGTAGTTGAAATGACAGGAGAAGATGTCATTGAAGCAACCTATCCAATGGGCCATCAACAGGAAGTTTATGACGCTGAATTACTTGGTATTCTTAAAGCTGCACAGAAATGCTTTCAGATCTGTCAACGTAATCATCTCACCAAAAGACATGTATGGATTTTCACAGACAATCAAGCTGCCATACGACGTCTCAATACTTTCAAACCCGCCCCTGGACAGTCCACTTCCCTGGCACTCTCCAACATAGCCAATAACCTCCATGCACTCTAAACTACTATCACGGTACAATGGGTTCCTGGCCATACAGATGTACCTGGAAACGAACTTGCCGATAAGTTGGCAAAACAGTCCACTGTGGAAAAACCACCTACCTACTATAACACCTCACTATTGTACCTCAAGAGAGTAACCCGAGCAGCAAAAATGCAGGAATGGGGGGATTGGTGGATACGACATCCCGCGAAAGGAAAGAACTATAATGGAACATTTCGTACCAAACCAGACAATATTTTCCGAAGTGGCAACCGCCAGTTTGCATCTACTGTCACCCAACTACGAACTGGACATGGATACTTCCGCAGTTACCTATACAAAATACCAACCAATGCTGTTGAGTCTCCTCACTGCCCATGTCGCTATGGAGGTCCCCAGTCACCGGAACATCTTGTACTAACATGCCCTTTATACCAACCCGAAAGACAAACCATGCGGAAAGAGATTGGAGTTGTACACCCTCGATATCTCTGGAAGCATCTTCTTTATACCGACAAAGCAATGCAACCTTTGAAACATTTTCTGCACGACACACCCATAGCTACTCGAAGATGGTACCTGGGCCAACTCCGTGACGATGAACACCTTGGGCAGGGTAATATCCGAATTGCAGGACAGGGAACTGTCAACGACAGGGTGGAGGAACATCAGAGTGAGAGTGGAGTGGATGATGGGGAGGATGATGATGAAAAGGAAGGAGAAGCAGAGAGTTGAGAGGAGGATGAAATTTGAACGTGGAAGGGAGGAGGAGGGTAAACTCCAGGGGGAGAACCCGCATGATATGCAGGACCAAGCCGAATGAGGCTGACAGATATTTTATTATTGTATGAAGCGTGTTACAAACCGCTATGATTTATTTGAAATTTCTTTGTAACTAGAGCAGGGGTGATCGGGGACTGCGGAGCGGTGCTACCTAGCCAGGGGTTTTTCGTTTTTCCTTTGTTCGGTTTCATTTGTTGTTCTTGTTCTTTGTTATTTGTTTGTACCTTACTGGCCATAGCCTACGGGCTGCATGCTGTATGATGAATAAATAAATAAATAAATAAATCTAGATAAGATGCTACAGCAACTTACCGCATTGTCAGTGTGACCTGCTCCTGTGTCTGCTCCTGCTCCTACTCCTGCTCCTGCTCCTGTTCTAACTTTTGCGGTTCTTCTTCGAACCCGACGTAGATATGCCCAAATGATTTGTCTTGTCGAGTAGGCCTAGAACGAATACTTTAGACATGACACTGCAGTAACTTGCGGTATTGTGAGTCCGACCTGCTCCTGCTCCTGCTCTTGCTCCCGCTCCTGGTCCAGATCCTGTGCTAACTTTTGCAGTTCTTCTCTGAACGGAACGTGGATACGCCCAAACGATTCCTTTCGTCGAGTAGGGCTAGATCAGGTGTTGTAGACACAATGCTACAACAACTTTCTGCATTCTCAGTGCGACCTGCTCCTGCTCCTGCTCCTGCTCCTGCTCCTGCTCCTGCTCCTGCTCCTGCTCCTGCTCCTGCTCCTGCTCCTGCTCCTGCTCCAGCTCCTGCTCCTGCTCCTGCTCCTGCTCCAGCTCCTGCTCCTGCTCCTGCTCCAGCTCCTGCTCCTGCTCCTGCTCCCGCTCCCGCTCCTGCTCCTGCTCCTGCTCCTCTTCTAAATTTTGCAGTTCTTCTCATCAAATGGATCGAGACTGGGTATTCAAGGTAATTAAGCGATGTGTGAGGATATATCTGTAAATAAATTAATTAAAATGATTTTAAACCAAACTTATTGAATTATTGTGATCAAAAATACAATAACTGTAGGGAATGCAAAGCCAATCGTAAAAATTGTTGTGACAACTTGTTGCGTAGGTAGGAATTCTGCCGATGGAAGTTGCCTACGTACGGGGCAGGTTCGGGTGGGTGCGTTGCGTGCGGTGGGAACGTAAGTAGACACTGAACGCAGGTCGGATATTTTCCTGATGTGTTGCGATATATAAAAACTATCTACAGAGGTGGGAAACCACCGTCTGTTATACATAAATCAGCATTCGTTCAATAAGAAAAGAAAAGTTGATGGACATCGCGTTGACCCGGAAAAAGAGTCATTTCGTTGATGGTGTGGTAACTATGAGTCATAGTTACAATGGTGTGATAGATGGCGTGATCGATGGCGTGATCGATAATGTGAGTTATATAAACAACCGTGTAATTAATATAATAATAATAAGGAATACGAGCACTATCTTGATGATAAGCTCTTGTGATACTGTTGCTCTTTGTTCGTTCTAAACCTATCTTTAACATCCGAAAACATGTAAAAGAAAAATACATACTTGACTAATTCAAGTCACGATCCCAATAATTCTAACAGAAACTGCCACTTCGGAAGGGACTAGCGAAACTGAAGGGAGTGCGGGCCCAGGGCAATGGAGATGGACCAAAGCGCTACCTAAACTGTCACCATGGACCTCAACTTCTAACATCCCTTTCGGTCAACGCAGGCAGCAGATCACTCTCGGTGAATTCCAGGATCAGATTGCCCTAGCCATCATTGTTCCACCCGATGGAACTGGAGATGGAAAAATGCTTCCCACTATCGTTGTGGCCAAAGTCCCCACCGGGTAATTCATAGTGGAGATGAGCCAAGTTAAAAAGGGGTCCAAGGAAGGCGACACGCCTGGGAGAGGCAACATCTCCAAGTTTGAGAATGATGTCTGGCACAAATGGCTGATTCCTCGGCCAGCAGATTGCATGATGGGACCACACCGCCCTAAGATGACGCGGATCGAGGGGCGCACTGGATTCGAACTTTGGGCAGCAGCCCACCCAGATTTCATCCAGTATTATGAGGAGTTCCTACCCCTTGACCACTTTGATGATTCTGAGAGTATCATGCATGACTAGATTCACAATTTCATCCGACATCTCAGCAATCACCTGCGAGAGACACCCACCGGGATGGTATAAGGTGACATGAAGCAAGGGAACGGAGGTGGTTGAAAGCGCAAGGCGGAGGGTAGCAGTGATGAACACCCTCCGAAACAGCAGAACATTCTGGTGGCTGATATCCCAAACAAGTCGTTTGTCGTGCGGGTGCGCGGAGATACCACAACTGGGGCTATATTCAGGCCATTTCAAGGAATTGAAGAATATTCCCAATTTCTGAAGTGGATCGCTAATGCCAAGACAACGGGCCCATTCACTCTCTAGACTGTGTATCGCTGCCAGTTGAGTGAAGAAGATACTCAAGATGCCGGAGTTACGGTTGGAGAGGAGTTTGGTGGAAGTGTTTGGGACCAGGAAACATGGAATGGGGAGGTCCAGAACTTCCGTGTAGTTGCGCCTGAAGCAGTGATTGTCCTCCTTGAGGCGAACCTGTGGAATGGAGATGGGGAGGACCTGCCTGGGAATGTCCAGTTGATGGAGGACCCCAAGAAAAGCAATGATGGAGAGGGAGTAAGTTAGGAGTGCCTGAAGTGATGAATGAAGTTCTGGGCTAACTGGAATTCCTTGTAGGGTGCATCCCAACAAAAACCCAAAATGAAGTCTCCCAGAACCCCCGGTGCACCACCAGATATACCCAAAATGAAGTCACCCATGACCCCTGGTTGACCACCAGATACACCCAGCAAGATGAGGGCCCCAGCCCAGCTAGATGACTACGCCGATTTGTCTGGGCCACTGACTCCAAGTGCTCTTGCTCCCCTAGTAAAGGAAATTCAGAGCACCGAAGTTCTAGACAGCGATTCACAATTCACCAACGAGCTGATTGAGCCTCAGGGTGACGAGACAAGGCAAGTTATAAATGAAACTCACATGGCCACTATCAACAACACCATCAGGCATGAGTGTCGTGAAGAAGCAGTTGCATTACTCGGTGCTGTGCCACACGGAGATTCACATGCGGATGCCATTCGAGGGCCAATGTACACCTTGATGCAATTTCCAGAAGGAAGATTTCTTGCACATCAGATATGGGCGATTCGGTTCATTGTGCGGAGATGGATGTTCAATGTGGACCTTCCTGGGGTGCACGTGGCTGATGAAATGTGATTTGGGAAGATGTTCACCGTCTTAGCTGCAGCTTTTTATACCAAGTCAATTGCGGCGGATGTGACAACTCACCATGAGACACAATTACTGGTGCTCAGTATCCTCTCGATTGGCGCGTGGTGTCAGGCGGTGGAAAGGAGCTTCCCAACCCTCAGCACTGTCCAAAAGCACTGGTACCCTTGCACTCGCCATAACCCTGTTCTTTGTCGTCTTCTCCAGTTGCTTGATGATATGCCGACAACTGACCTCCCGCCATGGAATCTGGTACTCTGTGTGGTGCTCCCAATTGTCCGAGTGACATTCATCGGTACAATCAATACCATCACGAAAGGTACTCTGTTTTCGCTGTCCGATTTCTGCGCAGAAGATGCTGGTCACCTGACTCACATACACCTGATCTGCTGTATTGAACACCCTGAGAGACGGTGGGACATCCACGTGATCACCTACGATACATTCACGAGCTGGGCGCAAAGAAATGAGGACAACACAGTTCGCTTGCTTACGAACTGCCTGTGGTCGTGGGGAATCGTCGATGAGGCGCACCGCTTCAAATGTCCAAAGTCTAAAGGTTGGTCCATTGCATCTGAAGCCCAAATTGTTTTCAAAGTGGAAGATACCACAACGCCGGCTGACTACTGACTGAAGGACTGGGGAAACACGACTCGGTGGCTGTTCACAATTCCAGATGCACCTAAGAATCATTGAGCAGTAGAAAAACTTGGTCCCAAGGGTTCAATGTCAGCGATTACTGCCCTTCAAACCGCCGTTACCAAGGGATGTTCCTCACAAGCTCAGCAGGAAACTGCATTTGTGATGACCGAAGTTGCTCACCCATGGTCAATCCGCCGATGGACAGAGTCATGGCTGGTTTTGGGTGCACCCCTGGTTTACATCCCATCGGAGGATTTCCATCCAGTCGCGCTGGAGTGGTCTCAGCAAGAACAGAAGCAGCTCGATGATGTTGCCACCCGACTCAAAAGGTAGAAGCTGTTGGAAATATTGGGATCGTGACTAGGATTAGTCAAGTTTGTATTTTCTTTTTCCATGTTTTTCGGATGTTAAAAGATAAGTTTAGAACGGACAAAAAGCCGCAGTGTCACAAGCGCTTATCATAAAGATAGCGCTCGTATTTTTTATATTATAGATATTACGTAGTCATAAAGACTCGTATTCTATATTAATTACAGGGTTGTATATGACTCACATTACACCATCGATTACGCCATCGATCACACCATCGATCACGCCATCGATCACACCATAGTAACTATGACTCATAGTTACCACACCATCTACGAAATGACTCCTTTTTCAGAGTCAACGCGATGCTCATCAGCTTTTTCTTTCTTTTTGAACGAACGCTGGTTTATGTATAAAAGACGGTGGTTTTCCGCCTCTGTAGATAGTTTTTTCTATATCGCAACATACAGTTAGATAGCAATACTACAGTTTGCCCTCTATTTTCTTGAAGCTTAATATCTTCCGACATTCTTCCGCTTGATTCTATTCTTTACTATTTTATGACTATATTCCTTCTCGGACCTAGAGTCAGAATACACAAGACCCGAATCACCTTCAACTTTGGACGAGTTCAGTTTACTATCTCTCTTTCTATTCACGCAAGACTTAGAAGAGAGTACCGACCTCGTTCATCTCGACAGAAGCATGCAGGCGAGCATGTGATCGCCTGGCAGATTCATCGCGGGAAGCTTGCTTGCTTTTCGCTCCTGTTTGAGCAAGAAGGTGATTGTTTTGCCAATGGCAGTTGGAAGGAAGAGTGGGATACCAGCAGTTTTGTGGAGGGACCGATTTGCAGATGGCTCTGAGAACCTCTCTTCCCTGAGTTGATCAGCGGTTCAGCAACTGTCCTTGAGATGGATGACAAGCCTAGTACAGTCTCTCATTTCCTGTCACCGCTTCCTCAGAAGGCTGTACTGCTTTGTTCTTTGCCCGGCCAGGTTCCCCATCAGATATGGTGGATTCATCGCCATTTCAACAATGATATTGAGGTGATTGGCACAGTCTCCGAAGATTCCGCCAACAGGTGCAGTGAAGTTATCAGCAATTTCCACAATCCCCCCTGGCGCTCCGTTTTCATTACCACCACCAAGATTGGGGATACTGGGCTCAACCTCATTGCTGCCAATCATGCAGTGATTCTGCAGAAGCCTTGGGTTCTCAACGAGCAGCAGCAAGCTTTTGGACGGGTTGTGTACCTGGGTCAGATGCGTAAGCCTCATTCCCGGCTTGTCAACACTGGTCCAAACGGCTTCAATGATGGAATAACTGTGCTCCATATGGTCAATGGTAGTACTCAGCTACGTGTTTTGCATGCACTGATGAATCATACGATGATAAGCAAGGAGGACGTCGACAATGATTTCAAAACACGCATTGAGGAAAAACTGCCATTCAGGCTGAGATGTTGTTGCAATTGGCGTAGCTGCTCGAGTGTTTCTAGGTGTGCTTGGGTTTTGAATTTCATTGATAGGTGGTTTAAAATGTTTTTTTGATTTGCTAGGGTGCATCTGGAAGTATTCTTTTTGGTTGTACGGAGTTTGGGTGGGGGTATTTACTGGGTTTCTTCTTCAAAATGGGCTAGATATTCTGTACCTCTATTATCTCCCATTTGTCACTAGGTCTAGATGTTAGAGAATCGATGGCTTTGGGTTAAGGTATATCCACTTGATATCGCATGAGAAACAGAATGCAGTTGTGAAGAATTACTTATGGTGGTAGTCAAGGGAGTGGTCGAGCTGTTAGGTGAAACTTGCATCCCCAAAACCAGCAATAGAAAGCGAATGCGGTTCAGATTGGACTCGAAATAGCAATACATTTGATCCTATTTTCCCACGCAATCCCCGGTGCATCTACCACACACTGAGACCAATCTCTGCTGACGCTTTCAGCTTCCAAAGCGATACTAGCAAATATTCATATGTGCGCACATCCCGCCCAAGCTTTCATGACTGACTGAGCTCCATCTCAAAGCTTCAAGAGTATACAAACATTGAGGGACAATAGATGCTTGGATTCGACATCATACCAGCTGATAGTCACTCAATTTTTCCGAATGGGAGTCAGGTGCGCCCTGGAGCATTCCCCTGGCAACTGCCAACATAACATGATGTTTTTGTCCCTTCTGCTCCATTCCATCTCGCCCCTTTTTTATCATCTCTGCACACCACAGCTTATCCCGCCTGCCTGCCATTCGAATCATCACAGCTACACCTGGACCAAAAGCCCCTATTCCATCTTCCATTCTGTAAACGCTTTCCCCCACCCGATCTTGTCTGCTGGTGAACTGACTGTATCTGGATAGACATGATTCACACTACATATGATACTATGTACATGCAGCTGGGGATTGCACACAGCAGCAGCGCAGTGATGCATAAGTTCGATCACTGCGGGTTCCCAATTTCGAGTAACGGAAACTGCCCAAGCAGTGCATCCCGGAGTCTGATGCTCTCCCATGACACCGAATGCGACTTTGCCCTGTACAATCACTGCGGCCGCAGGATCCTGAAGCAGCACTTCCTGCAGATTGATGCACAGCACTATCGACCGCTAACGAATATGATTCATGCCGGTTCGCCTATTGGTGCTCTGGGTAGTCTGACGGGGCCTGCCGACTTTGTGCTGCTCATGCTCGAACCTGTCGAGCTTCTGAGCACGACCTCACCGAACGCAGTGCATAACGTGCAAGGAAAACGATAATGACAGCGTCAATCGTTCGACTGCAGCTACTCTTATGGCAGGGTATTTGACACATTCGAGGACCATTGAAGGAAGAGATCTCCTGGGGCAATGTTGAAGCCAAAACGGAATGCAAAGCACCAGTATCCCAACAGTCAGTAGAGCGGTCGCTCATGCGTATCCGGACCAATCCGCCTGGTTGGTCGGCTATGATAACAGGCGACATAGCATATATTAGCAGCTTAGGCACTCCCGAACACTCTGATGCAGAGCATGGGCTTGCATCTAGCACAACCATGTCTGGGTCTGAATCTTGCCACCTGACAATGGCAAGCAGTCCCGAAGCCCGAATACCGATCTGTTTCACTAACAGATCCCTGAACTCAGTGTACGGATTAGCAGATCAGGTGCTCCTCAACTTCAGTGAGAATGAACAGGTTGTACCCTCGATGCGAACCACTGTGTCACCTTCAGTTTTCTATGAGAAAACAGAGGTTCTCCAGGTGCACATGAGCTTTATTCAAACCTCTTCTTCTCAAATCACATTTGGATATATTCTTATCACCTATGGCCTCGCAACGTCCTAACTTCACCGCTTCTCAAGAGCGGGATTTTGAACGCTCAGCAAGGACGGCCAGTCTAAAAGGTTCTCTACGTGTTCCCAGACATGTAAAGCCAGATGAATCACTAATTTGTATCAAGCTGACCTTCAGGGCCACCGGAATGAACTGGATGATGTTGAAGAAGACATTGATTATCACCAAGAGCATGACAACTATCCCACCACCGGTTTGGACTATGATAATGATGAGCTACTGTCAACTCAAGAACGGAATAGACGCAGTCGCAACACAGGCTGAAAAGGCCCCAAAAGAGCTCGCTCAGATACCATCCAGGTGACTAACCGACTCTCAGAAAGGAAATACCAATCAAATCTGGTGAGCACCAATGGAGACCGTTCTCGGTTGTTGATACATTCACAATCATCTCAAGCCACTTCACCTCGATCACCCAGCCAAGATACGACATTCCTCGTTCCAGTGAACCATGCCAGATGGCGGCCTGCAAGGAGTCGGGATTCCTTAGCTGCCCCTCCACCTATTGAAGGTGCGTTGGTGATGAATATTAGAAATATTGGGATCGAGACTGGGATTAGTCAAGTTTGTATTATCTTTCACATGTTTTTCGGACGTTAATGATAAGCACAGAACGGACGAAAAGCCGCAGTATCACAAGCGCTCATCATAAAGATAGCACTCATATCCTTTATTGTTATATAATAATTACAGGATTGTGTATACGATCACACCATTGATTACGCCCTTGATCACACCATTGATCATGCCATCGATTACACCATAGTAACTATGATTCATAGTTACCACACCATCAACAAAATGACTTCTTTTTCAGGGTCAACACGATTCCCATCAGCTTGTCTATGGTAATTGAATGAACGCTGGTGAATGTATAAAAGACGGTGGTTTCCCACCACTGTAGATAGTTTTTCCTATATCGCAACATACAGTTAGATTGCAATACTACAGTTTGCCCTCTACCTCCTGAAGATTAACATCTTCCGACATTCTTCCGCTTGATTCTGTTTCGTGTTCCTTTTATGACTATATTCCTTCCCGGACAGAGAGTCAGACTACACAAGACCCGAATCACCTTCAACTTTGGACGAGTTCAGTTTATCATCTTTCGTAAAGTTCACGCAAGACTTAGAAGAGAGTACCGACCTCGTTCATCTCGATAAGTTATGAGCCCGGACAGTGCAATGTCAAAAGCCTATATCGTTTTTAACAACTGCGAAGGATTCTACTGTTACTGTTGCAACCAAGATCTCGATGTTAAATATACTTGGTGATTCAAACCTTTGATACCAGTCATCTATCCTCCAACGATCCTCCACTCGACATTAGGGGAAGATGAAGACAGATACGTGGAATTCTGGTTCAATACTTTCGAGGAGTTTACACCTGAAGTATCAATAATTGCTGTAGTTCCTTGACTACATCCTCTCACCTTCATTATTGCCCAACGACACCAGGACAACAACTGGTAAATGAGCGATTCAGGAGAGAAATACCCACAACTCCCTCCAAACATCTTCGCAGCATCCGCAGGATATTCACAAATTCCTATAACACCCTGAGCACACCTCCCCCCACCTTAGTTGCCCGTACAAGGATATTCTAATATAGCGTGTTCAAAAATAAGTCAACAACCCGCACAGCTATCGACAAGCTAACACTTGCAATCGATTCCTAACCCTCAATTACCCACCCTACGATAAAGCATCTTTCTTCCAGGACCGTTATTGTTGCTAGGTGGAAAACTGGGCCTCTTACCCCTCTTTTTCCCCATCCTGCAGCCCCCTGCAAAAGGGCCCCTACCGATCATCTACACAACCGATTCTTATCCAATCCACTCCAACCGTTGGGAGCATCGAAAGCACATATAGACGAGGCTCAGGTTTTAATTTCAGACCAAAAGCTTAACATTTGCATTAGTTACCCAAAATCTTCGAAAAGTCGCTTTTTCGCTCAAACCCCCCTCTATCTCAGTGGAATCAACTCCACATCAGAATCAGATAACGGCAATCAATTCAGCGGCCCCAGAAGCCCTTAGAGTAAATCTTCTATTCTTGCCAACAAGCCCCATAAAGCCTGGGCCACAAATTCTGGAAGCGAAAAAACCCAACTTCCAAATCCATCGTGCCTGAACGAGTGTTCATCCGTTTCAAACGCGTTTACGAATACACCGTGCACAAATACCCAGGTCTATCTTGCCCAAAGCACATTTTGTTCGGACAAAATTTGATTCCACAACGGTCAATTTTCAACATTATCGGATTTTTCGCATATTCTCATTCCCCCCCTTTGGAATATATTGGCCACCGGCACTCTGCAGACCTACCAGGGTGTAAGCGACAACGTCCGGCTACTTTGCGGCCATTGACCCCCTCAGTTTTTGGGTGGATCCTCCAGAGTTATGTTGCACTTTCTTTCTTGCAGTGGTTTTACCACCCCATCATATAGCAGGCCTCCTAGAGGTTTTCTTGTGGCTACGGGAGTCTCTGTATCAGCAGTGAAGAGGCAAAGGCTGTAGTACAAGGCTCATACACCTCGCTCGGGCAAAAGAGTATCGAGATGAACTAGGTCGGTACTCTCTTCTAAGTCTTGCGTGAACTGTAAGAGAGATAAAAAACTGAACTTGCCGAAAGTTGAAGGTGATTTGGGTCTTGTGTATTCTGACTCCAGGTCCGAGAAGGAATATAGTCATAAAAGGAACATGAACAGAATCAAGGGGAAGACTGTCGGAAGATATTAGGCTTCAGGAGGTAGAGGGCAAACTGTAGTATTGCTATCTAACTGTATGTTGCAATATACAAAAAACTATCTTCAGAGGTGCGCAACCACCGTCTTGTATACATAAACCAGTGTTTGTTCAATAAGGAAAGAAAAGCAGATAGGAATCGCGTTGACCCTGAAGAAAGGAGTTATTTAGTTGATGGTGTGGTAACTATGAGTCATAGTTACTATAGTGTAATCGATGGCATGATCGATGGTGTAATCGATGGCATAATCGATGATACATAAGTCAGATAAACAACCCTGTAATTAATATAAATTAATAAGAAATACGAGTGCTATCTTTATGAGAAGCGCTTGTGATATGACGGCTTTTCGTCTGTTCCATAATTATCTTTAACATTTGCCAAACATGAGATAGAAAATACAAACTTCACCAATCCAAGTCATGATGCCAATATTTCCAACACCCCTTCTCATTTGGTACAGAAAAACTGCTTACATAAATGTTCCAATATTTCTCGTGACAGTTCCTTAGTACATATGTCCGCAATATTTTCTGACGACTGAACATACAACATGGTGATATTTCCTGCTTCAACTTGCTCTCGTGTGAAGTGATAGGCTATGTCGATGTGTTTTGAGCGGTCGTTTATTTTCGGATTATTCACGATGTCAAGAGTTGCATTTGTGTCACTCATGATTGCATTTGGATTATCGTTTTTCAACAACTCCTCAAGTCCTTGCTATAACCAAAGGTAATGTTTCGTAGTCAAGGACAAGGCCATGTATTCAGCTTGGCAGGGGGAAGTTGCGACGGACCTTTACTTGCCAGAACACCACGAGATTGTAGAGTTCACAAGTTGAAATAGATATGCAGAAAAGGTTCGTCTTGAGTCAAGTTCATTTCCATATGATGCATCTGAATAGGCTGTAAGTTTGAGAGGTGATTTCCAGGGGTAAAAGAGGGCTAACTCTTTGATTCCTTGAAGGTATCAAAGAACTCTTTTGGCAGCGGCCATATGTGTTGTAGAGGGATTTGTATTGAATTGTGAGAGATGGGTAATAGTGTATGCGAGGTCAGGTCTGGTCCGAGTAACTAAATACATGAGAGATCCGATGATTTGTTGATATGATTTCTTTGTTTTATCATCAGTTTGTTCGAGATTCCTTGTCAACCTATGGTTTGGGTCGATTGGGGTCGAAACTGATTTACAGTCGTTCAATCCAAATCTTTTCAATATCATCTCGATGAATGCTGTTTGGGAGAGAGTGATTCCAGCATCTGTAAATGTAATGTTCATTCCGAGCAGCCAATGCAATAGTCACATGTCATCAACGTTGAATTCACTCTTCAGTATTCCGATGGTTTGATCTTTCAAGGCTCCGGTTTCTCCATACATAGTAAAATCGTCCACATAAATAGCAATAAATAGATCTCCTGATTGGTGAACCAGAACACAGTGATCGAAAGCAGTGATAACAAAACCGTAGGGGATTAGGTACTCAACCAATCTATGGTACCATTATCCAGGTGATTGTTTCAGTCTGTAGATACATCGTTTTAATTTGGCGACTTTTCCATCTATTCTGCTGCCTTCAGGTAGATGCCTATAGATCTCTTCCTTTAATATGCCATAAGAAAGGCTGTCTTGACATCGAATTGATGAGGTTTCACCCTTTGCAGGTGGCAACGGCACTAATAGTAATAAAGAATCATAACGAACAACAGGCGAAAGATTTCATCGTAATCAGCACCGTGAATTTGACTGAATCCTTGTTCACAAGTCTAGCTTTGTATCGTTGGATTTCTCCTTTGGCATCTGCTTGATCTTGAATACCCATTGGAATCAACCATCTTTCGATTTGTTGGTTTGGTACTACTTCCCATACATCATTGTCTTTGAGTGATTGAAGTTCTGCGTTGATTGCGACGTTCCACTCCAACCAATCAGGTGAGGATTTGGTTTGTCGAAACATTTGAGGTTCTTCAATAATATTGATGTGAGCAAGCTTTCTTCGGAGTCCAGGGAGAGCAATATTTCCTCAGCATCGCACATTGATCTATCAAGAATATGCTCGTTCTGAGTCTCATTCTCCACCAATCTCTGGGAGGTTTAACTTGTCTTCCCGCTCTGGTGGTAACACCTGTAGTGGGGTGTTATTGACCAACATCGATAACTTGTAGTGTTGTTGTTGCTCTGTGGAAGAGTTATCACCACCTTGAAGTTGATGATGGTATTGCTCTTGAGGAGGCGAGGGGGGGCGTTGAGTGGAATCTTCTTCGGAGATCTGTAAAGAAATGGCTTTGTCATTGGGGAGTGTGAATTGATTTCTTGATCTTCAACTAACTCGAATGTCCAGTACTTGGGCCTAAACATCCTGATCTTGTCTTCATCATATTGTTGCATAACTAATGTCATAACGTCTTCGTTGCCATTGTCAATAATTTTCTGGTTTGTGAGGGGTTCTATCTATCCATGCTATCCACATATCATCGGAAGGGAATTTTATTGTCAGATCGGTGTTCGATTGAAGTTTGATGTATTGATTTTAGTTTTGCATATGAGGATTTGTCGTATGATGAATCCCCTTCTGTCTGTGAGGGAGGGAAGAAGATGTCACTGGTAACGATGGTTTTTTTTGATTCAGGTAGGTGGACTCTGTAATGATGGTTGTCGTTTGCATATCCAGTGAGAATTGCTCTTTGTGCCCATGGTTGAAGTTTTATGCCCGCAAGTCGTTGCTGTTTAGGGATATGTATATAACATTCACTGCCAAAGGGTTTAAGATGCGTGATCGAGGGTTTATTACCATGGAAGGCTTCATAGGGAGTTCGATCTTTAACTGCCGAATGAGGTTGTCGGTTTTTCAGGTATACTGAAGTTGAAACTGCTTCTGCCCAAAGTCTTTTGTCGTAAGTAGGAGCGCTTTCAAGCATTGCTCGAAGTGATTCTCCTATTGTTTGATTGAGTCTTTCAGCCACGCCATTTGATTCAGGAGAATAAGGGGGAGTGAATTGATAAACTATGCCCTTCTGTTTTGGATAACCCTTCAGTTCGTTTGATACGTATTCTCCACATTGTT
>WHVE01001187.1:0-25152 GCA_015178995.1 Trichophaea hybrida
GCTAGTTAATCGCCGCAGTCACCTCTGCTCTGGATTGCTGACAACAAACGGATAGCTGGCAAACAGCTGCATCATATCGGCCAAGAAGCTCATGACAACAGACAGCCGGCAAACAACTGAATGGCACCAGCCAAAAGCCGACGAGTGCTGAAGGCCTACGAATACGTGCCGACTCTGAACTGCAAAGCTGCTCTGTAACGACAGAGGCCTGTTCGTCTGGAGGTCATCAGATCGAAAGGATACCACTGGTCCGCAGGCACAAGCCAGCGAGCTTGATGTCATAAAGCATACCGATGGTCTGATTATGATCCAATACTGATAAAGACGCTAGAGGATCGAGGCATAGAGGCCGCGGTAGTTGCGATGGAATGGGCATTGGTTCGAAGGTGGTTACAGTGCTGCATCTCAAGAGAAATGCATAGATAGAAGTATTTGTTAGAAAGCAGAGACGAAGGTATAAAGGCCAAGGATTCTTCGAGGGTAGAAATGCATCAACCTTCCCAGCGAGGAGAACAAGTCTTAACAATAAAGGAATTGGAGAAAGCCTATTCATTTCATTCAGAATCTATTAGTGATTTCCACATCCCGAGTGCAGCTCCTAATCTAGCTTCGAAGCAGTCCCAAATTAAGTACTGATACGTTTCGACCGGATAAACCTGGAGTGACGCTCCCGGTGTTACAGTTCCCACTTGCTGTCTGGCCAGTAAATCCTGCAATCGTTGGAATAGGGGATGACGCAACAACCACAGCTGTTTGTGTTCAAGTACATCAACGTTTGGCTAGATACAAAGGTAACAGGGTTTCGATGCCGAGGGTCCACAGTCAACAAAGATTACAACTGCATTCCTCAATGCAATTGAAAAAAGTATCAAATTCCTCTATGCAACAGTTGAAGGTAGTTATTACAGCCAAATTGTGAATTGCTCTACAGTTGCAGTGGATGGTTGGGATTGGATAATTGTGGTCTTGGTCTGCTTCTTCTTCAAAACAGTAACAAAAATAAATACAATCACTGGTTCTTTCGTCCTCGCTCAGGAATTTAGAAATGGCACTGGTTGCCGAAAATATCTGGATTCATCGGTCTTCGAAAGGTTCCCAAACAGGATAAACCGATGTGTCTCCAGTAGGATTGGATGACCTATCAATTTTCAAAATTGCTTGCTGATTTTAAAACTTTGAAAGAGGAGTTGCAAATATGGTGGCAGTAATAGCAGCATAAATAGTGAGGATAACATCATATAAAACAAGAATATATCCGGTAGAATTGATTGTAGACTTGTTCTTCTGTCAAGGGATCAGGACTCGAGGTTCCAAGGGTTATAAAACTGAAAGCCAGATGGCTCAAAAGTCCGAAGATAGCTTTTAACTTCAAAGGCGAGGACTGTATCCGTGTGACTCAATCCAGAATCACTGGGTGTGAAGGAAGTGAATGCCAAAGCTGATTGATTGTTTAATAGATGAGAGAACGAGTGAAGAAAGAAACTTATCCTGCACAGAACACCTGGTTTATATACAGTCATTCACTCATTGTATAATACCTCTGAACTCATGCGTTCTTGGTACATTGATTTTTGCACAATTCTGTCGTTTCTCATTGGAGATTTGATTACATGCTTTAGCCTCCATTCGAAAGATGATTGTATTATCATCGTGCTTTAGCCTCCGTTCGAAACCTGATTTTATTATCATTGTGGTTAGTCTCAATTCAAAACCTGATTTGATTCTCGTCATGCTTTATCCTTTATATTAATGGCCGATCATCATCCCACCATCGATTGTCACTCACCACAAGCATTACACGTGGGAGAAATAGACAATCAAATGACTTTCTTGATTGCATAGTATGTAGCCCCTCAGATTGAAGTTCAGTTGAATGGTAAGCTGATTGCTGCGCCACATTGGTTGACAGCTGATTGTTTTCTTTGTTATATAATGCCAATATTCTGTTGGAAGCAGTATACTCATCCTTCTTGTCAAGGTTGATTTCAGACCAATATTTCTCTGGTATGAGGATGCATTTCTCTTCAAAAATGAAACCTGCAAGGGGGTGTGCATTTTGCACAATCGTTCTGCCTCTTTATCAAAGAAATTTTCATCGATATTTGATTAGGAACTTTTGAAAAATGAATACTTGACTACAGAATATGGATGTAATTCAATTGAAGTCAAAATTGAAGATGTCACAGCAGCTTTAAAGGCTGAATATGAAGATTATGTTTCTACTTGATGAATAGACTTGGTCAAGCAAAGGCATTATAGATAAGACCAATTGATTGCATGATGTGATTTTTAAAGTTGAATTTAGTTGATTTCTTTTTCTCAGGGGTAAGATTGTAGAAATCTTTGTACACCTATGCACTTTCTTTTTGCAACAATCTCTTGATGACTATAACACTTGAGTGGAATTACAACCTTGAAAGAGAGTAAGAGTGCAAAATTCTGCTTCTATGGGCAAGTAGATTTGTATCTCATAATATCTCTTCTGATGAATACTTCAAAGCACAGCAGATAGTATCCTATACACTATATAGTTGTGTCTAGAGATGTATCTGCTATCATTAGGCTGAACTATGTCATTGCTCTGGAATACAAGGACAAGTAACCCAAGAACTGAGAATCTGATTTTATAAGCATCTTAAGTATCATAACGATTAACTCATACTTTATCACTCTTGCATTTGAATTGCATTAATTCATGAAGCTGATTGACTTAAGACACCATGTTGTTTGTATCATTCGAGACAATGCCCAGTAGGTATGGGGCGGCCATCCATATATATGTCGCATCTCTCCCTCAAACTGACTCCATATTCTCCATCCTTCCGTTACTGCTCTGCATTCTCAATAATATTGGCACTTCAAATCATTTATGTTAGCTATGACTTTCATGCCCAAGTGCTGGAATCTTTCATGCAAATTCCCAATATGATTTATGTCCAACAACATCATATGCATTCACCATTCATTAGTAGCTAACTTGAACTGCTTTGTTTCTTGTTCGAAAGATTGCTCCAAGAGATATTTCAAAGTGAGTCGAGGCTAGGGGAGAAAAAATGCTGAGTAGGTTGCGGAGATACTTGCTGTTGGAGGAAATGCCACTGTTGGGCAGCAAAATAATATAGTTAGGTCTCAAATTATAGCTTATACACTTGCAAAAGGAATGGATGATGGAAAGAGATTGGGAAACGAAAAATGAACAGACTTCTTTGAATATATCATGTGGACAATTCACGATTTGACTAAGTACATGATAATATTCCTGTACAATAAGCATAGTGCTCAAACTAACAATATTATTCAATTTGTCACTGCTGTTGATTATTTCACTCATGAGGCTCTCTGCGACACCCAAATATCCTATCTCTTTGACTTGTCCAACGAGTTGAAGATATATATGTGTGAACGTTGTATGGAATCTTACTATTCTCTTCGATCATTTTAATATGCAGTAAGCTGATGTTCAAGATGAATCCAACTGGCCAATTAGACAAAAGTACTGATAATCCATATTACCGATTTCAGCCTCAGAATGTTCCATAGTGATTGCAATTACTGTTCAATAAATATTTCTGGAGATGGCTGAGATGCAAGACAGTCAGACTTGTGCCAATAGGTTGCCTTGGAAGGACCGTTGCATTGTTATTTTGATGAATTTCTCAGGTTGATTGACCTGCTTGATTGACCCAATGCAGTCATGGATACATTTGATTCCTGATTTGACGAGGAATATTTGGGCCATCTGAACAGTTAAGGTAGAAGATGAAGAAGTTTTCAGGCTGCAAGGCAACACAAAGAGGTGATTCTCCATGACAACCATACATTGAGTGAGTTGCTTACTCAGGCATGCAATTTAGCTGACCAACTCCTATATATTGTATATCATCACAATCCATCAGTTTCTGTGTGACCAGAGTCACACATCCCAATGAATTGTTCTTCTATCAATAAATCAGCACTTCATCCTGAGGCTCCCAATGTCCCTGCATATGACCTTGGCGAAACAGATAATGTCAAGGATAGTGTATTTAAGGACTAGCCCTGATTTCTTCCATGGAGCTGGATGAGCCTAAAACAGAGAGATATTATCATTCAAATGAATATCATACACCAGCAGTGGATACTGAAATGTATTCCGGCAAGGGCTGCGGAATTTTATACTGACCAGATAAATACTTATAATGAAGAGTTTGAGGTTACCTGGCTGAATGATATTCCCTGGATTACAAATCCTCTGTTGCTAGGAACGATACCTCTACTTCAGAGAAAGGATATTGCATCTCGCATTGAGTGGATTATGTGTTGGAAACTGCATCAGACTGATTTGAATGCCATTGGTTGCAATATCAAATGACATAGAGTTTTTGGTCCTTTTTTGCTTTTGTGTCGGTTGTCTGGATCAGTGGTTCCAGCAGATCAACATGTGAATTCTGCACTTATGCAGTACTTTCGATTTTTTGATCATCATGTAATTTTTTATGCAATTCATTGACATTCACCTAATTTGGAAGTATTGATATTCATGTATATTTATCAATACCGATGACTCAAATAAACTTTGTATAGTTGTGGACAATCCCTTTGAATCCTTCCAGGATGTTATATAAGTGCAATAGTATAGGAGAAATTATATCTACAGCATATGATCGCCATTTCAATATAGAAATTCTTCACTGTGATGAGTATATTCTTGGAGTTTTCAAAGATACCATACCTTCCAAATACTCACCCATTCCTCATTGGAGAATGCAACTACACAATTCTTTGTTGCTGACCTGGTGGTTTCAGTATTGGTGAGCAGATACCATCTATTCAACCAATGGGATCAATACACTGGATACCAGTTGCCACAGCTTGACAACATTGGGAGATGGTTTGTGGAACACTGGTTGACATGCTATCTATTCAGTGCTATGAAATGATAATATTCCAAATATATTTTCAACAAGTCTAGTGGGAAATAATCATTCAAAAGCTACCATTTGGACAAAAGTAATCTGCAACTCATCAAGCAAGTTCTTCATTCTCTCAATATTTGTCTTTTCCCCCAATCTTTTACTTTATCCTTGCACTTTCCACACCCTTTATTTATGCTTTCATATAATGCCTGGGAATTTCACCCCTGTATCACAGCAAGTAGAATCTGAACAAAGACCAAAATAGTATGGGTAACCATCCTCTCCTCCCTGGTGTTACTGCTCCATAAGCATCCATCATAATGATAACAAATATGAAATCCTCAATTATTCCACTGAAGTCAGCATTCTGCCTTCTCCTTCGCCACTGCCTACCAGATGTCAGAGTGATAGCATCCTTGATTTGTATGGACAATCACTTTTTCTCATTCAATAGAATCTGTATATTGCCCCATATTTTGTACCTTCCAAATTGTCTCTGGGGAAATGACCGACTCAGGAGTATTTGACTTCACAATCCATACTTGTGCCAAATTGTACCAATATAATAATAGTTACAAATTCAGTACAGAAGTAAGCTCTTACAATGGAATCTAGCAAGCGTAAAGTAATAGACCACTGTGGGAACAAGTATTTCACTTCATTCAATGCTGATATTCTTCGCTTAGTAGCTCCCTCCTGCCGAGTATAGTAAACTTGCATGCCAGATAGGAAAGTTATTCAAGGAAGTTATGACATATAAACCCATAATTGATGAAATCAGTGGCCAATCGAGCATTCTTGCCATCCTAGGCACGATTCTTCATATGATGAAGAATACAATCATCTACTTCACTTTGTGCAAGGACTGATTTGCTGGATCACAAACATGATCAGCACAGCAGCCTGTCTAGTCGTAAAAAGACTTGAGGAGTATTGGATTGAACAATGTTAGAATCGAGCCTATACAACAATGGTCAGCAAGAGATTATACTTTGTTGAATTATGTCTGTGCTTCACTAACAAACACTGCTTGATCAAAATAACAACAAATTGTACAATGTTGGCCTATCAGGCCATACAGAGTATTCAATCGTGGTATGAAATAAATAATATGGTGGTGATGACAGTATTCAGAAATGTGGGCAGGTTTCTGGAGAAGGATATATCCACTTGACCATGTGCAGATCATGATGCATATTGTCTTTCATTTGACATTTAAATTTGTTTTCTGATATTTCATCGGACATTTTGTATTCACTTTGCAGCTCATAAAATAACAGAGCTAATCCATAGTACCTACTTTGGAGGGACCAAACAACTTGAAAATACTGATTGGCAGATGATTAGAATGAGGAAACTGACCTTTGTTATTCTCACTGTGATGGTACTCTGGCATACTCTACCAGCCACTCAGACCGGATTGTATATACTTCCACATGATGTCTCACCTGTATTACCAGCTGCTTATAAGTATTTTTTAATATATTTCAGTAAGTTTAACACAATTTTGGCAGTAACTTTGAAGTCTCTGAAAGATGACTTTCTGTTTTCTTTGGCAGAAGTACAGGTGCAAAAACTCTCAAACATCCAAGTGGAAATTTATATTATATGGAATAAGTATGGGTATGGAGAGAGCATCTCAAATATTGGCTGGAACAACCAGGTTGATCAGAATAATAATTTCTTGACTTGAATACCTGAGGACCTTGGAACCACTGATGAGGCATTCAGGTACATTCATGAGTGCATGGTGCTGCCTGAGGGTTTATCCTTTCAGGTGTCTGATTCAGCTATATATACAAGTTTTACTAATATCAATACCAGTATGACTGATACTGTCCTTGTGAATGACAAGAATATTCCGCAAGATGATCAGGTTCTATTGCTGAAGGACCACTTTGATCCATTACTTACCAAGAACTCAATTCCATAACTGTTGCTGGTGCTGCTGCTGGTGCTGCTGTTGCTGCTGCTGGTGCTGCTGTAAGTGCTGAATTTCTTTTGTTGTTGTTCTTGCTCATGTTGATGCATAATCTGCTTGTTTCGATTGTTTCTGCTGCTGTTGATGTTGATGCTGCTGCGGTTGTTGATAATGCTGCTGCTGCTGGACCTGAATTTCTCTTGTTATTGATGTTTCTGCTTGTATTGATACATTATCTGCTTGTAGTTTTGCTGTTGCTGCTGCTGTTTTTGTTCCAGGTGTGGAATTTCTGTTGTTATTGATGTTTCTGCTCGAATTGATCTGTATTTTGCTTATTAGTGTGTGGTAGGGAATTAGAATGGGGTTAAATTGAATAAAAGTATTTCAAATTTTGGAATCTTCAAAACTATCAAGTCATGAAAAATCAAGGCTTCCGAAGAGATCAGTCACAATGAGTAGTACAAGTGCTTCAAAAGCTATAAGCTTGGTAGGCATATTTATATCACTGAGCATGTCTTGCACAACAACAGTATTATCATGGTTTACATTGGTCAAAATAGAATGATTCAGAGTTAAACATGAACTTCAGAATTATAAATTCAATTACCAGATATAAACAGTGTTGGCGATGGTTGATGAATAATTTGTAACCAGTAACTGAAGTTCTTGCATAAGTATAATCATCAATAAAGAATAGATAAGGATGATTTTACTATTACAGCTATTTGGTATGTAGAACTAGTTGGGGAATACATAATGAAGAGTTGGTGAAGATTGGGACATTGAAAGAAAGTTCATAAAATGGTCGTGAAGATATGATGAATACTTTACGATGCATATAATTGAGCATATTGATCACCCCAAGTTTTTAAAACTCAAATTCGAATATTTTGTTGTCAAGCTCAATGATATTAGCGAGCTTGGCAATGAACATTTCATTGTGAGGCTCAACAGTATCAAAGAGTTGGATAACATACATTTTGTTTTTCCAAATGGTACTGTAGCAGCCCCACCTGTCATATGATACAATATAAGAAAAAAACCTGAAGTTTATTATAATGGCAGTGCCTGAATGATAGCCATGGGCCAAGGCCAGGTTACAGCCCACAATATAGTTACTTCACAGGAGCACAATTGCATTCCACAGATTATCATACTTTACAATGAATATACTTCATCACTTATTTTCCAGTTCAACCATATCCACTGGTACTATTGAGTACAGGTCAATTCTTGCTTGTTTACAATGATCGCTCTTTGGAAATTCAATATATTTTGCTTATAAGGTTTTATAATTTTTGCCCCATTTCAAAACATTATGACACATACAAACACATATAATAACCTTGAACAACCAGTAATTATACACTCATTTCTTTTAGAGAAGTTATCTAGAGCTCAATTTTATATTACTAACCATTGTCACAGTAAGAAACCTGTACAGGCATTGGTGGTAGGCTACCAGCAGTGGCAATTGATTAATTGAACCCAATAGTTCTGTGCATGTTGAAATCTGAAATGCAACAGATCGTGATGCTGATGATCACAATTTCAACACCGCTGATTATAGTACTTGCAGTGAGGATTACGATTGGCATCATGGAAATGTTGAATACCCACATGTCAAACATGAATCTGAAGACTGCTTATTGATCATCAATATTTCTGCAAAATACCAGTTGAACTCTATCAACTGTAGGAGTGATAAGCACAGCAAAGTCCACCATCCATTTGATTCGATTGATAGAATTAGAGACAATTCCCAGGTCAATTTCAGCCAAAAAAATTTGTTACTGACTATATTGGCCATACTCCCTAGATTCCCTCAAACTACCAACCTCATATGTCAAAACAGCTTGCATACAGACAAATATTAGAGAAATGTGGCCGTGCAAAAAATCATTCATCTATTTACTCCAATGCCTATCAGTTTCATAGATATCTTTCAAAAAATCCACCATCTATTCGAATGTGTGATCTTTTAACATACCCTTCAGGTGCTAATCTAGCCAATCAATATTCATGGTTATATATATGTTGCAACCCATATGAGCATCAGCAAAATTTGGGCAGCTTTCAAACTTCCCCAACCCTATATCATTTGCATTCTTGACTGATATAATTTTATATCATTTGGGATGGTATTATCTGGCCCTGTGATTTTAGCTGGACATCTCATTAGAATTTATCTCACAACAAAAACACCAGCCATACTTGACCACAGACAAATTACATTGCTCCTGTTAATCAGTCCAGTGGAATACGATTTGGAGATATGCATGATGAGCATGACCATTGGCACACAGAACATTGATTGTATTTTTGGCTGGCTCCTCTCTTGGATGAAGTAATGTTGCCATATAATGTTGATATGCAATTTTAATCATGTGGATTTTTGGGCTGTTTGGACATCTTTGCAGAAGTCCAATCGATATCAATTCGTTCAACATAACAAATTTATCACTGTTGTACTGAGTGATGATCGATGGTGGAGTAATGATCGGTAAATAATATTTAAGATGAAGTACGGCGAGAATGAAATCAGGTTTTCAATGGAGGATAAAGTATAATGAGAATGAAATAAGGTTTCGAACAGAGGCTAATGCTCAACGAGCATGAAATCAGGTTTTGAACCAGAATGGAATCAAGTTCTGAATGAAGGGTAAAGCGCAATGAGAATGAAGTCAGGTTTCGAACAGAAAACGATGGAATCATGCAAAAGCAATATACAAAGTAAGAGGGAGTTTGGAGGTATAAGGGAACGAGTGAATCACTGAATATAAACCAGGTGATGGGCAAAGGATAAGTTTCTTTGTTCACTCGTTCTCTCGTCTATAAAACAATCAATCATCTGCGGCTTTCACTTCTTTCACACTCGGTGATTCTCAATCAAGTCTCCTGCATAGAGTTCTCGTCTCGTAGCTACAGTCTACTCCTACATTCCTTGACCCCCCGACTTCCGATTTTTATAACCCTCAGAATCTCCAACCAGGAACACTTGATACCGAGCCCGGAACGCTTGACAGAAGAACAAGTCTAAAAATTGATTCAACTGTTTATATTCAGTTTTATGTGCCGTTATCCTCACTGTGTAGGTTGCTATCATTGTCACCGTACTTGCAATGGATCCTGCAAAGTTTTTAAATCTGCAAGCAATTTCAAAAACAGATTGGTTATCCAATCCAACTGGAGACATATCGGTTTCTCGGGTTGTGGACCTTTCGAAGATCTACGAATTAAGATATTTTTGGCAACCAGCATCATTTTTAAATTCACAATTGAGGACGAAAGAAACTGCGATGGTATTCATCTTTGTTAGTATTCACATGAAGCAGGAGATTTAGACGATGATTATCCAAACCCAACCATCCATTGTAACTGTGGAGCAATTCAGAATTGGGCTGTAACATCTACCTGCAACCACACCATAGTGGAATTCGATACTTTTTTCTATTCCATTGAGGAACAAGATAGTATACTCTGCTCACTTCAGATTATCGACCTTAAATCTTTGTTGCCTTGGTACATAACTCGATGGCAAGCAAATACACTTTTTTAACCCAATATCGAAATAATCAAAGAGTGTTATTTAGTCAACAAAAAAAAATGATAAACGCTTCACCATCAGACGTTAGTGTATTTGAATCCCAATAAGTATATTTGGAGTAAAATCCCTTGTGGCAACGACTGCTGGATATACTGGAAAAGCGATCCCTGGAGGCACCTCCGTGACTCGCACCTTGAAGTAGCACAAACTGTCGGCTGGAGAAACAACAAATACCTATACCAATCACCGTTTGAAAACTGCAAAAATGTCAGCAGAATAATTAAGAACAACAGATGATGTGATATTGACCGGAGAACTCCGGCTGGAATTGGAGAATGTAACACATGTGAAAACATGGGCAATGGTTGAAAAACAACTCCGGAAACATATCCAACTAATCAACACAGGACTGACACACATTGCTCTGTTACCAACAACCAGCAGGTGAAACAAGTTGCCAAAGGAACGGCAATATGTGAAGGATGCCGAAGCACAAATATCGGAGTTGTATGCAGAAGGAAACCATGTCATCAAGGAATGGAACTACCACAAACAGCAGCTGCTTCTTATACAACAAAAGTTAAGAACCACGGAAATTGGAGCCCCAGAATACAATCCCAGGGATCTGAAAGAAAAAATCCGGAACTTAAAACAATGATTGGAAAACAGAGCACCTGAGGGGACGGATCATCTCAGACAGGAATTAGAAGAAACAGAAGAACAGTTAAGGATCTGTGGAGAAGAACAAAACAAAGATTGGGACCGGTTCAAAAGAGTGCTTGCACTCGCGGGAAATGGTGGTAATAGTAGCGGATACAGGGAATATAAAGACAGCAAATTTCTGTGATTCTTGGGAACAGAGAGGAGAGCATTCCGAGCATGGATGGCACAGTTAGCAATTAAGATTGCAGATGAACCAACATGATTCTGCGATAAGCAGTCCAAGATGCGATAAGTAGCAAATCAGCTAGAAGGCATGGCATTAAATCAGATGCAGCCATACATCAGCCGAATTACGAGTAACCTCGACTTCCAATTGTTGGAAAAATTGTTGGATCTATTACAGCTAGCCTTTGGTGATCAAGACATACAAGCTACAGCCAATCGAGAACTCCTTAAGCTTTGATACAATGACCAAGAACTTTTTCAGTATTACGCAGAATTTCAACAATGGATGCTAGCTGTTGACTGGAACTAAGGAGCCCAAGTGAACGTGCTATGACAAGGCTTATCCAAAGAATCAAATGATTCACTACAACATTGCAACATTCCAAAAGACCTTACAGAATTTGTGAAACTCTACTCAAAGAGAGATTCACAGATCCGCGCTTGAGCTGCTGAAAATATCAGCAGCAAGATGGACAGTGGGACACAAGAAGTCCGAAACCATGAACAACACCACATCCGCCCCATCAATCACAGAAACAGCACTGGCAGAAATGGTGGCAGGAGTTCATGGCCCTGCCCCAATGGACCACTCAGCAGTCAAGGGCAAGAAGATTACATTTGAAGAAAGAAAAAGACAAAGAGAAGGAAGACTATGTATGTACTGTGGGGATTCAAGGCACTGTGCAGCAAGTTGCCCAAGAAAATTCAAAGCCGTATCCGAACAGATGAAAGTAATATCTTTGAAGAAAGCAGGAAATAAAATGGACATAGATTCGGAAAAAGTCGAGTCGGGAAAAGTCTAGGCCAGTGCAACAAGAATGGCCATTGCGCTGGGAACAAATCTCCTTTGTCTACAGTTGTTGAATCTTGTTTTGGAATCTCACAGTTTTTGATTAGTAGGTGTTCAGAATACCACCCTAAACAAGGGGCATGTAGTGCCGAAGATAAGAAAATCAGCCAATCTACCACGTTCTGAGACCTGATCCATTGGTAACTTATGAAGGAAAATCAGTACAAGTAATGGCCATGAAGTTACGATGCGAACTGATTGCAATTTCTTCTGCAAAGTTGAGATCGATTCGAGTAGTCAAGTTCACCTCATGGCTGTTACAAGCAGCGATCAGCGCCGCAAACAATAATGCTGCACCGCGAAATATGTACATCTGAGCTATCGAAGATATCCTAAGCCTAGATATTCCATTCGAAGACGAAGCCCTTTATTTCAAAGGCAGACTGTGGATTCCAGACCATCTGCAGATGAAAAAACAGATATTGGAAGCAGAGTACAATTTGAAGATGGCTGGACACATGGGGCAGGATAAGTCAATCAAGCTGGTCAGACAACATGTTTTTGGCCAGAAATGGAGAAATTCATCCAAGATTATGTCTGCTCATGCCTGTAGTACCAATGGAATAATACAGCTCGTCATGCTCACGATTTACTTCTATTACCACTCAATTAAGCGTACCTCCCATGGGATTTTATTTTTATGGACTTGATCATCAAATTACCGGTATCAGATGGATACTCATCGGTATGGTTGATCGTTAACCGATTTGAAAAAATGGCTCACTTCATTGTATGGAAAGATGGAGAAAAGAGCCCAACAGACCTCGTCAAAATCTGCATGAATGAAGTATGGAGATGCGATGGTCTATGATGGAACATAGTGTCAGATCAGGACTCTAGGTTCACCTCCTCATTTTGGTCATCATTGGTAGATGCTTTTGACATTGGGTTGAAGATGTTTTCGCCATTTCACACTCAAACAGACAGGCATACGGAATGAGTCAACCAAATGCTGGAATGCGATCTGTGGAATTACTGCAATTTTATGCAGGACAATTCGTTCAAGATGTTATGAATAGCAGAGTATGTCTATAATTACTCTCTCACCTCTGCTATGGCAATGTGACCATTCTTTCCAAACTTTGGGTTCGATTGTCAAACGATTTGGTCCATCGAAGCAAAAGAAAAGAATCCGGAATCTGGGAACTACATTCAGTGGATGACCACTGTGCATGCTCTCTGCCGTAAAGACTTTGAACAGGCACGGGAGACAATGGGGAAGTTCCATGATAGGCATACTGAGGAACCTCTTCAATATTCGATTGGTGATTTAGTTATGCTACATTCGAAGAACCTCAACACTCGAAGACCATCTAGGAAACTAGATGTGAAGCTTCATGGTCGCTTCAAGGTCTTGCAAGTGCTATTGGTCCCTGCTATTAAGCTTGAGTTACCAAATCGATGGTATATTCACAATGCTTTCCATGTATCTCTCATTAAACCTTATCAACTCCCCACCAACGCTACGAGACCTACACCCTCGCTTAATCATGAAGCAAATGAGCTTGGTTACATCATGGATGGCTATGAGTACCGAACAGGTTACAAAGTCAAAGAGATCATGGGCAGCCAGGATAGCAACGAAAAGAAATAGGTTATATATCTGGGCAAGTGAAAGGGATACGCAGAAGAAGCAGATTGGACTGAAAATCCATATGAGAACCTCCACAACAAGAGACTGTTAATGATGTATCACAGACGGAATCCTCAGGCCACGAAGGGTAATAGGATCCAATGGTTGAGCTAGTATCTTTTCCCCATGAAGGGTTTTCAATAGCTAGCAAGACACCTGACAATGGATTTGGTTTTTGGGCACATGGGGTTACAATTTTTTCCAGATCATCAAATGAAAGAAAAAGACAGTAAAGTGTCATAGCTGGACGCACCTGATTGATCAATTCTGCTTGTTGCGATATCTCTCATCTGGATGTAAGCAAACTGATTGGTGGATTGTACTTGTATGTCTCAGAGCAAGTGGTCAGAGTGAAATCATCTTTGTGGATTCACTATGATGAAGATTTCGAATGATGCACTTGAGCGTGCTGGACCATGTATCGCCAAAGGCAACGAAGGGCGGATGAGTATGGAGTATGGTTATTCTCAGATGAACTCTCCAAAAGAGGGGGTAGTGTTACACCTAGCAGGTTCACAGTGGGGTCATGTACGATCACCTGCAATTTCCCTAATTGAATGTCATTAGCTATCTCTCATCTCAGATGCCAGAGGCAATCATTTCAGATTGCTAGCAAACGAACACCCACACCATCGATAAGCATCGACAGCTTCATAATGGCCACGGTCGCATCAGCTCCGTATCGCTGATAACAAACGGACTGCCAACAAACAGCTGAATTGCATCAGCCAAGAAGCTGATGATCACCGATGACAAACAGACAGCTGGCAATAAGCTTAATGGCACCAGCCAAGCCGCCAATGACTGCCGGAAGCCTAAGAATATGTGCCGACTCTGAACAGCAAATCTGCTCTCTATCAAAAGAGGCCTCTTGGTTTGGAGGTCATCAGATCCAAAGGATACCACTGGTTCAGGTGCACAAGCCCGCGAGCTTGAAGTCATAACGGATTCCAATAGTCAGAATATAATCCAATCACAATCGACACGATAGGGAATCAAATAATTGGGAACCACAGGAGTTGCGAAGGAACGGGCATTGATTTGAAGGAGGTCCGAAGGCATTTAAAGTGTTGGAACTATAGGGACAAGTGTAGATAGAAGTATTTGTTAGACACGATGATGAAGATATAAAGACCTTGGGTTCCTTAAAGGTAGAAAGAACATCAACCTTCTGAGCGAGGAGATTGAGCCTTTACAATATACATTGGAGAAAGCCTATTCTTTTCGTTCAGAATCTTTTAGTGATTTCCACATCTCAACTGAAGCTTCCAACCTACCTTTGAAGCAGTCCCTGATCAGGTACAGATACTGTTTGACCAGTAAACTTGGAGTGATGCTCCTGGTGTTACAGTTAACTAGCGTTCATTGCGGATGATTGGTGTGAATGTTTGTTTGCTGGTCATTGTAACATATCCATTCAAATATTTAGAACAAGCCACAATTAGAAATATTATGATTGAAAATATTGGATATTGCAAATAATTATATATATTCCTGCCCCAAGTAAAATAAATAAGGTTTATGTTACAGTTATATCAAGTGAAAATCAATAATCAAATAAAAATTGATGATGGATGGTTTTATGCATTTTGAAATAAAAAGAATTACATATTACTAAAATAATAAACATGTTTTCAAATGATTAAACATGTTTGAATGATATCGAAACAGATTGTATATAATTGCCAAGAATAATGGCAAGATACCCATAGTGAGATATAGGCTGAGCAAAGAAGATATAAAGGGGAAATACAATGTTTGAGGGAATCCGAATATATATTGAACATATAAGACACAATCACTCTAGTTACGTTTATTGTATATAAATGGGAGAGTTTTGCTGAGGATTGGTCTGCTGTTCACTTGTTCTCAAGTCTACAAACAATTATTATTTTCAGTACCAATATTTGTTTACTTCTGTGTTTTCAGATTTTGAGTCTCTTGTCTTCTTTGGATACTTGCAATTCCAAACCTTTAGTTGATTGTGGAAGTGCTAGTACTCTGAGTCTTGAAGTCTTGACAAAAGCACAAATCTACAATCAATTGTATTAGTAATATTCAGGATTTTCTTTTGATACGCTCACCATTCAGGCTGTTCATATGGGCACTATACCTGGAATACCTCCTGAATCATGTTTTAATCCTCAAGCAACTTCAAAAACAGATTGCTTATCAACTTCATTTGGTAACATATCAGTTTTCCCTACGTGCAGACCTTTTGAGAAATTTTTAATCCAGATATCTTCAGCCACTAGTGGCATTTGTAGGATAATACCTAAATCAAATCATCTGATTTATATCTTTCAATGTTCAGAATTTTCCACAGAATTAGTCTTCAATCACCAATATCCAACAATCTACTCCATCTGAGAACCAAAATAGATGTGACTGGCTAGTCTAACCTGCAACTGTGGGATGGATAAATTTGATATATTTGGTGACAGTATTGAAGAATCCTATTTCAGTTTGTACTGACTCTGGACTCTTGGCCTCAAATTCCTCTTGATGTAGTACCTAGCCAAAAGTTAACCAAATATCTACCATTGTTGGCCAAGAAATATTATATCCAAGCGGATATTCAGACTAATATCAAAGTAATTCAAATGTGTTATTCACGGAAGAAAAATGATTAGTCCACCAAATTCAACATTCCAATTAGCGCAATACCTGCATTACCAATCAGGCTACAAACAGTTTGCTGTTGGATATTAATATACTTCAATTCTAGTACTTATACTTGGTACTTTATCCCCTATGGCAATATATACTGTATATTGAAAAATCAATAATCAGTGGGAATATATTTGCACAGATTGCCTGGCAGTGGTACACTTGATTCGAGGACTAGGGTTGAATATTAATGATTACCTCCCTGAATCACCTGTCAAGAATTGCTAACAGGAAAAGATTTCAAATGAAACAAAGCAAACACATACAAAGAACTTGCACAAATTCAATACAAATTCAGGAACATCGTAGCAAGAGTGCCCTGCGGTATTCATGGGAAATTACAAGCGAAGATTATGAGTTTGAAACAACAACAGGAATACAGAATGCCTATGGATAGAGAGGAATTATGTCAAAAACTCAAAAATAGACAAAAGCAGCTGACAATCATAGGAGAAAATATAAACAGTATCTAATTCAGGTTGACACAGTTTTGACAGTGGCAGAAATAACAGGTGGTGGCAATAGTGGAAATAGAACCCACAAGGGCAGCACAATCTTTTAATATTCAAGAACAGACAAAAGAGTATTTTGAGGATGGATGGAACAATAAGCAATAAAGATGGCAAACAAACTAACATGATTCTTTGAAGAGCAATCACAAATATGATATACAACCAATCGACTGGAAGGTGTGGTATTGAATCAAATTCAACCTTATATCAACAGAAAAACTGGAAATCTAAAGTCAGAATTACAGAAAAAGATCTTAAATTTGTAATAGTTGGCTTTTGGAGATTACAATATATAAGCTACTGCAAACCTGTGAACACCCCAAACTCACACAAAAGAATGCAGAATTTGCCCAACATCATGAAGAATTCCAGCAGTAGATGTCCAATGTCAATTGGAATAAAGCAGCCCAGTAAGATGTGCTATATGACGGCCTGGCTGAAGCATTGAATGCATTGCTGTAACACTGGGACATTTGATCTGACATTATGGAATACGTCAAAATGTGCTCAAAGAGAAACTCCCCAATATACACCCAAGCTACTGTGAGACAGTCAGAATGTTAGACCGCAGGGCCCCAGAAACTTGAAACCGCAAACAACACCATATTTGCCCCAGAAGCGGCCCCTGCAGGAATGCTAGTAGGTTATCATAGTCCTGTTCCCTTAGATCTTTCAGCAGTCAAGGATACAAATATTATACCAGAATGGAAGTGTCAAAGGGGTGGAAGACAGTGCATATACTGCGCAGATTCAATGTACTTTGCAGCAAGTTCCCCAACCAAATTGAATATCGAGTCAGAACAGGTGGAATTCAATATGTTCAAACAAATTCAAAACAAAGGAAAATGAACAGAAATGATAGTGGAATTGGGAAAAGTCTAGGCTAGTGCATTAAAAATTGCCATTGCACTAGATACAAATTTTATATGGCAACAAATATCAAATCTAGTATTGGAACTTAGCAGATTTCAATCAATGGTGTGGAAATCAAGGAGTCTTTAATAGAAAGCAAACAATTCATCATGAAGTGTTTGCTGAAAATTGCAGAGATGTCACTCAATATACACTCTTGAATCAAAGGTAGAGGTATAGGAATGGTCTTTGTAGACAAATATTATTTTTGCAATCATCATTTCGAGGAAAAGGATTCAGAAGAATCAAGGCAATTGGTTATAATTAACAGAAGACAAATTAATTCAGAAACAATTACAACAATGGCCAAACTGGAACTAGGAATACAAGAACAGCTACCAGTATTCATTACAAAACCAGGACACTATCCAATAGTGTCAGAAGTACCATGGTTGCAACTCCACAATGTTACAATTAAATTTCAAAACAGAAGAATAGGCATCAAAAGCAGTGTAACACTGGGAGTGCCATCCCAGGTTTTACCTGGTCAAAGTTGTATCCATATATAATTTGGAATAACTTTGATCATTGGTTAGAAGCTTCACTTGTGATGTGAAAATCACTAGCAGAATCTGAACACAAAGAATAGCTTTCAATATATATATTGTTAAAACTTATTTCCTTGCTGAGAAGATGGATGCCTTTGTACCCTTGAAGAACTAAGAGATCTGAATACCACTTTCTTCACTTTTTCGCAAGTCCTTCTAACTATACTTTCCTCCAGAGCTTCTACCTTCAGAGCAATACCCTTCCCTTCACCACAACTGTGGACCAGAATCTCCCAGTCCTCCATCGTCTGTACAGTTGATCGATTATGATCTGACCATCGGTAGTATCTATGACGACCAGCAAATTGACCTCTGCCTTTGGACCAGTGGCATCTGTTCGATTTGATGACATCCAGACTGTATTATTGGGAGTGTCATGCCAGGTTTACCCATTCACAGTAGAATCTGTACTGAATTCCGGACTGTGGCAAAGTTTGGTTAGGAGCTTCCCGCAGGATATGAAATCACTGAAAGATTCTGAACCAAAAGGATCGCTTTTCAATGTCTATATTGTCAAGGCTTGTTGTCCTCACTGAGAAAGTTGATGCCTTTCAAGGCTGAAAGAACCCAAAGTCTTTATACCTTTGCCTTTACTTCTAAAAAATACATCTATCTATGCTTTTTTCTAGAGCCCCAGCACTTTGACTGCCTTTGGACCTCCTTCAAATCAATGCCAGTTCCTTCACAACTACTGCCACCCTCCATCTCTTCATTCTCTATCATCATTAGCCTCATTGGAATATAATCAGACCATTGGTAGCCTTCAGGACAAAAAGCTGACAATATTCTGCCTCCGGACCAGTGGTATACTTTTGATCTTATGATCTCCAAACACATAGACCTCTTTCAACAGAGTGCAGATTTACTGTGCAGTGTTGGTATATTTTCTTAAGTATCCAACAGTTGTGGGCTTCTTTAATGATACCGTTCAGTTGCTTCCTGGACTGTTTGTCATTGGTGAGTGTTAGCATGTTGGCTGATGGAATTTTGCTGTGTGTTGATGTCCATTTATTATCCCTAATTCGGAGCAGATACAACCACAACCATCAACTAGCTGTTGTGACTTATCAATAGTATGGGTATCCATTTGCTCGCTATCCAGAAATGATGGCTCTGGAATCTGATTGGAGAGATAGGCGATGATATCCTAATCAGGCTAATTGCAAGTAGACATACATAACCCTGCTGCAAACTTGCTAGATGTAACACTACCCCCTCTCTTTGGGAGTTCCTCTTTTAATGACCATACTAATCTGCTCTTTATTACCTTTGGCAATATATAATCCAGTGTACTAAAGTTAATCATTTGAAATCCATGACTTAGTAGATTCACACAGAGTCTCTTTCATGAACCAATTCATTTGCTTATATCCAGGCGAAATGTAGCTACTACCAGCATTGCTCAATCTGGTTGCATCCAGCAAAGACACTTTGCTCTCTTTTCATTCTTTAATTTGTATCAATCGTGATCCCATATGCACTTAAAACCAATTCGATTTTTCACTTGATTTGCAAAATATGACCCCTTGTGCCCAAACCAAAACCATATTTCTTTCATCATTTTGATAATATGACCCCTTGTACCCTAAACCCAAATCCTGTGTTGGATGTCTTGCTAGCTGTTAAAAACCATTCATAGGAAAAGGTACTTGCTCAACTGTTGAATTCTATGATCCTTCACAGCCAGATGATTCAGTTTGTAATATACCATCCACAGTTTCTTGTCATCGAAATCCTCATAAGGTTTCTCTGTCCATTCCACTGCTTCCGGATACCCCTTCAACTTCACCAAATATAATACCTGTTCCCTTTCCTTGCTACACTGGCTGCCTATAACTGCCTCAACTTCATCGCCTGACTTATATTCATAGCTGTCCACATCATAACCAACCTCATGTGCTTCTTGAACAAGTACTGGAGCTGGTCTCATGTGAGTGTTGTTGAGTCGATAGAGATCAATAATCAATACATATAAGGTATTGTGAATATGCCATCGATTTGATAACTCAAGCTTATTGGCAGTGGGTGAGAGCATCTTTGAGTCCTTCAAGGGTCCATAAAGCTTTGCATCTCATTTAGTAGATGGCATTCTAATTTTGAGGTTCATCCCATTTAGAATAACTCGATCACATACCAAATACTTTTGAGGTTCTTTAGCATGTGTATCATGGTACTTCTGCATTGTCTCCTATACCAGCTCCAAGTTCTCATGGCAGAGTGCATGCCTGTGGTCATCCAGTGAATATAGTATCTGGATACAAAATTCTTTACTTCCGTCTTGATGGGCTATTTCATTCAATGATGAAACCCAAATATTGCAATGAATTGCAACATTTCCATAGCAGTGGTATGAGAGTTGGGGTAGACATACTCTGCTATCAGTAACACTTTGATTCAATTATCCTGCTCATAATTGCAGAAATTCTGCAGATAGCATGCCAGCATTTAGTAGACTCTTTCTATTTGCCTGTCTGTTTGAGGGTGTAATGGAGAACACATCTTCAACCGAATATGAAGTGCTTCAACAAACAAGGACCAAAATGTGGAGGTGAATCTCAAGTCCTGATCTCATACCATGTTTGATTGCGGGCCATTGAATCTCCATACTTCTGACAGAAAGATTCTGACCAAGTCTGTAGCAAGCATGGTGAGCTGCTTTGTTTCTTTGGCACTCAGGCATAAGTGGACATATTCTTCAATAAATTTCTCCCTTTCTGGCCAAACAAAGTATTGTCTGACTGGTTCGATTGTCTTATCCTGCCCCAGGGGTACAGCCAACTTGAAATTGTGTTCCACTTCCATGATCAGTTTCTTCAAGTGCAGATCATCCAGAGTCCACGGTCTGCCTGTATAAAAAAAGACTTCGTCATCTACAGAGATGTCTGTACTTGGATGTCCTTCCATAGCTCAGATATACTCTTCTTTCCATGTTGCATTGTTGTTAGTGGTGCTGACCACTGCTTCAAACCACCATGAATTAAACTTGACCACAGAAATTACTCTAAACATGGCAGAAGAAATTGCAATTTGTTCACCTTGTAACTTTGTTGCCATCACTTGCGCTGTGTCACCTTCAGAAGTTACCAACTGATCAGGTTTCAAAATATAATGGATAGTCTGGTTTTTGTTATCTTTCGAATTACGGCCTCTATTTTCAGGGCAGTACTCCGAACACCTACCTAATGTATGTAGTTTTTCATTGGCACCACCAGTTTAGTACAATATCCGGTAATCATATCCTGCCAGCTCTTGAGTCCAGCAGACTTGTCTTGAATTCAAGATCTTTTTGGTCATCAAGTATTCAAGATTCTTGTGATTGGTAAACACATATATTGGATGAGTGGCACCATTGTGAGCAGGTCTGTATCATGTATATGCAGAAACTACCATGGGCATCACATTGTCATGGATTTCATTGGTGTTGTTGTCTTTGTCTATCATTCAACAGTGGTAGGAAATGGGGTGCCATTGATGATCAATGATTTGGGACAGTACTGTGCCGAAAGAAAAATTACTTGCTTTAGTCTCTATCACAATGGGTAAAACAGGTTGAAAGTGTTGTAATATTGGAGCCTTGGTAAAGTACTTTCTTGTATTTTCATACTTATTGAATTTTGGGGATTGGCTTCCCTGTAAAATATTCATTCTTGTTCTTGGTTAACTTCGTTGAGGCATGGAATAATATTGAAAATGCATTGATTAAGCATTCATGGAAGTTTGTGAATCCAAGGGGGGGACTGGACTTTTTCAACAGACTCCGAAATATCCTATTTGAGAATAGTATCAATTTTGTCATTTGACATACTGACACTGTCTCCTGATATGAAATATCCAAGGAACTCCATCAGGAAACAAACCCAGTTGCACCCAGGAGATACATACGCCTGGGGTGCATCGGACTCGGATATCATTATCTTTTGAGCCTCAGCATAGGCTGGGATTGAACATACAGTGTTTGTGTCCAGATACAGCATTTGCCTGTGGACATGCCTTCAAATGCAGCATTTGCTTTCGGATATAACTCCAGATGCAGGATTTGGATTCATAGTAGGTATGTGTTTCCAAACACATTAGTCTGTATGGTCGCAGCGTTAATTCACGGTTGCAATCTCAATTTACAGCCACAGTTGTGATTCACAATATCATTTCTAACTATATACAAGAAATGTTGGTAAATTTTGGAGCAGCACCAGGAGGGGCACTTGCAGGTGCACTTGGACCTGAGCAGATATGGACTGAAGCATTAGCATTTTGATCAGGTGCTGTTGGAGGTTCACTTTGTGCACTTCACACAGCACTGTGAGCGGGGGTGGAGTGTTTAATACAGGCTGGCTGGGGGCAGTTAAGTTGGGCTGACTCATTCAAATGGCTGGACGCAATCGAACCGAAATAGCTCTTGGCTGGCTTGACATGATCGAGTACGGCTTGCTCTCACCTGGCTAATGATAGAGCTGGGCTGCATTTTGGCTGGCTGGGCACAATTGCACAGGGCTGCTTTTGGGCTGGCGGGATATGATCGAGCTGAAATGGCTCTCAGCTGGCCTGATGTAATCGAGTCAGGCTGGTTCTCAGCCGGCTGGAGTCAATTGAGGATCTCGACTGGCTGCACTTGATCAAGTCAAAATGGATCTTTGATGGCTGGATGTGATCGAGCCATGCCGGCCCCCCAGCTTCCTGGTGGTAATCGAGCTCAGCTAGCTGGTTACATTGATTAAAATTGTTGGTACATCCATTAACATTGTGAACAAAGTGAGTGACTGTGAGGAAGAGAGAAAAGAATCATAGAGTTGAACATAGAACTTAGAACTTAAGGTACGAATATGGTTGAAAGTAAGGGGGTGCAAAAGGGTGTAGAAAAGATGTGCTTGACATGGTACCTCCCACGCGATCGATATAAGCTGGTTCTCAGCTGGCAGGTTACGTTGATTAATATTGTCTGTATATCTATTTGCATTGAAAATGAAGAGAACAACTGTGGGAGTGAGAGAGAAGTATCATTGAGTTGAACATAGAACTGAGATCTGAGAGTGCAAATACGGTTGAACATTAGATGGCAGAAATGGGAGTGGAAACGAGAGTGGAAGAGGCAGTGGAAAAGAGAGTGGCTGACTGGTTGAGCTGATGGCCAGTTAATTCGGAATGGATGAAATCGAGCCGGGTTGGCTCGAGCTGATGAAGCTGGGCTGGCTGTTGGCTGGCTCTCGGCTGGCTGGGCATGCTGGCTCTCGGCTGGTGGGAGATAATTGAGCTGTGCTGGCTTGATGCGATTGAGCCGAAAAAACTCTTGGATAGCTAGACACAATCGAGTAGAGCTGGCTCTGCACTTGCTGGATATGATAGAGCTGTGCTAGCATTCGGCTGGCTCAACGTGATCATATAGAGCTGGCTCTCGGCTGACTTGAATGATCAAGCTGAGATAGCGTTTTGCTGGCTGGATACGATCGAGTAGTGCTGGCTATCGGCTGCCTGGAGATGATCGAGCTGGGACGGCTTTTGGCTGGCAGGACATGATCGAGCCGAAATAGCTCTCAGCTGGCTGGATGTACTCAAGCAGGGCTGGCTCTCAGCAGGCTGCGGATTATCGAACTGGGTTGGCTCTTGGCTTGCTGGACACAATCGAGCTGGTCAGGCTCTCAATTGGACAGATGCAATCAAGTAGGGTTGGCTCTTGGCTGATGGGAGGTGATCGAACTGGCAGGCAATAATCCAGAATCTCGTCCAGCTAGACGTAATACAGCTTGGCAGGCAGTGTTGCCACCAAGTACCAAGCTGTATGCAATTTGAACAGTCAGATAGAGAATACACTATATGAAGTATCACATGGCACTTTGCTGAGTGAAATGCACCTGTATGAATGTATTGCACCCAGAGTTGTTTTTGCAGTACTTTAAATTTTATGGTCATAGATTTACATATTACCCTGCCTACTGATATTCTACACTCTCCAGACACACAACCTGAATCTGGGTGTGCCAAATGAACCAGGGTGCAGGGATATTTTCCTGATGTCGACATGCTTCTGATTCCATCAGCACTCATAAAGTACTATAGCCCAGTTGTTTTTCTATAGTCAATTAAGGACTTGTCTAGTTCATCACACATGCTCATCCTTGCTTTCTGTAGAGATCAAAATAACATATATGTAGACTACCACTCCATAAAAGATTAAATCTGGAAGGATCTTGTTCATCATATGTTGGAATATAGCTGGCTCATTTTTCAATCAGAAGGGCATAACAAGGTATTCATAATGTTCATATCTCATATGAAACCCAGTTTTCCATTCATCATCATGCATAATTTGAATAAGATTGTATCCTGACTTTCAATCAATTCGGGTGTAAATTGTTAATGCAAAACCCTGTCTCTAAGTTCATTCATTGGTGGCAATAAATATCCGTTCATAATTGTCACCCAATTAAGACCACTATGATGGTTGCACCACCGTAAGCCTCTTCCGTGTGGCTTTTGAATACAGAGTATGGGTGCTCCACAGGTGACTTGCTAGGACAGACCTTTCCAGAATCAAGTATTTCCTTCAGATATTCTTGCAGGACTGATGACTTCTTCTCTGAAAGCATGTAGATGGGACCTCATGGATATTGCTCTCCATATTTATAGTCAATGGCATGTTTGTAGTATCAATGTGGAAGAAGAGCATTGGAACTTTCTGTATTATTGAACATATGAAAGTCTCTCTAGTGGCAAACAATTTGCTCTATCTAATGGATCGCAATCTTGTGTGCCATATTGATATGGATTGAACCAATAACCCC
>WHVE01001188.1:0-25108 GCA_015178995.1 Trichophaea hybrida
TCCTAGGGTAACGTCGTGTTCCCTCATCCATTTGTACCCTAGTACGCATTGCTCGTCCCCCATTGTTTCCAGGACAGCAAACTCGAGCGTCATTTCTCTGGCGGCTATAACCGTAGTCCACCATGCCCATCCGTTTGCTTTTATCTTTGTTCCATCCATCATTTCGTATTCCCGTGGGTCGTTTGCATCATAGGACAATCCGTGTTTTCGCACGAACTCCTTCGAACACATGTTGTCCGTGGACCCTGTGTCGAGAAGGATGCTGACCGTCTTACTATACGGGTAATAGCAGGAATTTCCTTTCATGTCTAGTGCCTTTCTCATCCCCCATTTCTTTTCTCCGATCCTCCTCTTTTTACCGATCTTTCCCCGTTCCCGTCCGGGGTTCGGTATCCCCCGGTCGGGAGCTTCTCAGTGGGTTCCGTACCAACACGTGTCTCCGAATCTGCATTCGGTTCCGCGTGGGCACTTTTTTCCAGCTTTGTCCTTGATCATCTTGTTTCGTTCTTCTTCTGACAGTCGCTTTATGTTTCCCGTGGGCGACGGCGTTTGACTGGTGGTGGGTGTAGTTTCCTTGGCTTTCTTCCTATTCCACCGGTTCGTCTTGTCGGCCTTTGGAGGGTCTTGTGTCGGGGTTTCGCCCGCTATTCTCCCGCCTCCACTCCTGGGAGTCTGGGAGTCCCATTGCGCGCATGCGTGTACCAGTTGTTGTATGGTTCGATTGTTTTGCATGCGTATTTTCTTGATGTCATGATTGTTTCGGAGTCCTGTTCGGATGCGGCTGTGTAGGTGTTCGAAGTCTTGCGGATTCCCGTAATTTTCGTGGATGTATCCGGCTTCGTGTGTGAGCTCGTCATATACGAGGTACCATGTCTGGAATTCCTCGGATTCTTTTTGCGAGTAGTTGTCGAGGGTCTCCCTTGCTCTTTGTTGCGCTATGAAGTCGGTGTACCTTCCGGCCAGAAAGTCGATCATATCGTTTAGTGCTTTCTTTTTGGCTTCTTCGGTTTTGTCGTCTTCTGAGAACATCTCGGGCATGAACCTATTGGCATATGCGGAGGCCGTCCCCGTTAGTGAGCTTAGGAAGACCAATTTTATTGCTTGGCAGTCCTTGAAGGCGCTCAGTTGATTTCCCACGTAGTTCCTTATTTCGAAGGTCCATAATGTAAATTTCTTGACATCCGTTCCGTCAAATTTTCGTGGCATCGCCCCGATCGTTTTCGTCGAACTTTCGTTCGGTCCGATTCGGGTGTTATTTCTTTCCAGTATCTCTTTGATCACCGCGAGGGTTCCTCTTGCCAGTTCGAAAGACGCCTGAGCCGCTTGTATGGCGGCGGTGCTGTTGAGTTCGAACTTCTCTTTGTTGAGGGCATCTATTTTCCCCTGCATCTCCTTTATCCTTTCCGCTTTTTGGTCGGTGGTAATGATCATGAGTCCTTCGATATTTGCGATTTTCTCTTGGGCCTGGGTTAATTGTTCATTGACATCCTTGAGTTTTCCTTCCAAGTCTTCGATGGCTTTTACGTGTCCCTCGATTTCCTCCCTGGCTTTTATGAATTTCTTTTCGCTTTGTTCCGCCTCCTCTGTTGACAAGTTGGCTCGTTCCACCATATGATTGTACAATTCGATGGTGTTGTTGTGCCTTTCATTTGCTTGTCGGAGTTGGGAGGTCCTGAGGGTAACCGCCGCGGAGAGTTCTTCTCCCAGGGTGGTCAGGCTAGCGACATTGGCCCTTATTTCGTTTGCTTCGGGCATACTAAGGTGTCTGTCCCTTGCGAAGTGTGGTCGTACCATAAGTGCTCTTGCCGCAGCTAGCGAGGCTAGAACTCCTCCTGCTACGAGTAGGGCTACTTGGGTGGTCAGGCCTTCCGTTATGGATACGAGTTGCTCGGTGGGGAGCGTCGCGAAGTCCAAGGCTCTTGCTTTCGGGAGTTCGGCTAATAATTCGATGATCATAAAGATGGCTCCGAATCTGATTAGTTTCTGAACGTATGCCTGCGTCGTTTGGTCGATGTTTAACATTTCTCTGACTACCCAGGTTTTTATCACTGGGATTTCTCCCGCAAATGGAACGTTCAGAGGTTTCCCTCGAAAGTAAGGCAACACGTTTATCATTAGGTGTATGATCCAAAAGAAAACCCAGTTCCACGGTGCTCTACGATTTTTCCTGTTCGTTTCGCATATCCTCAGTACCCTGTTACATTCTTCCTCCAAGTCCCTTGCCTCCCGTATCATTTTCTCCAAGTGCTTATGAGCCTCCGACCGATTTTCCCTTTGAAGTGTCGGGTTGCCGCCGCCCTGTACAGGGCGAGGCGTTTTCGTTCGGCGCGAGCTTCCGCTCGTCTGTAGCTTGTTAGTTATAGTACGGACTGACGAACTCGGACTTTCGTCGCGCAACGCCTCCGATTCCTTAACTTGCCTTTTACCATTGGGATCTTGGGACGTGCCAGGTGTTGTAGGTGTAACCGGGGTGGTGTTTCTGTCGATAGGCGTCGCCGATGGCTGACTGTTGGGTATCGACTGTCCTAGCCATCCCTCGCTTGGAGGGGTACTTGGTCCACCTTCCGTTGTTGCGCCTTGGTCCTGTAGGCACGCTAATACGGGTATCGGGGCCACTAACTGTTGGCCCTGGTCGTCGGTCCATAGCCACGGTTGAATCGTTTGTAGGTGAGTTTCGGTCACCCTTTGGTACCTGTGGTCCACGGCCGTGCGTGTTCTTGGAGTAGTCTGGGGCGTTCGCCTTTGTCTGACCGAAGATGTCGGTCTCCTCCGGTTCAGGATGCTCTGGCTGTTGCGGAGGGGGCGTGGTTGGTACGACTGTGGCGGCCTCGGATTTCCATCCGTGCTGCCTCCAGTTTGCTGGGTATTCCCGATGCTGATTGAAAGCGTGGGTTCCATGCCCGTGGTGGTAGTAGCAGCCTTCGAACTTGCAGAAACTACTATGCATTCCTGCGTGCTCGGATTCTCCTGGTTGGTACTCGTATGCCTTGGGTTCTGTTGGTTGTGCGCCTGGTTGGAGGTGTGCTCTGGCCTCCTTTCTTCGTTGGAGACGTCCTCTGCCCACTCGGCCGGGCTTTCGCGCCGTCCGAACATGGCTTCTGCCATCTCCGTCATCCTCCTGGCTTGCAGTAATGATAGCCTGGTCCATTGCGACATCGACTCCGACTCTGGAGCTGTCGTAGAAGGTGGTGGTGACGGTGACATCGCCGTTTGGTCGGTGGAGGTATCTGATCGTGGTAGGTCCGATGTGGGCAGATCGTTGTTGGACATTGTTCATCTTCTTGGGCTCGGTACTTTCTTTGTTCGAGGCTTTTGTTGCGGTGTGAGGTAGCTGTGCAGTTTGAATGTGCGTTGCTTGGTGGGGATTAGAACGTTCTTCTGGGGAGATACTCCCTTCTTATATACGTTTCCCCCTCCTCCCTTTTCATGGCATTTTCGTGCACCTGGGCGTACGAGTGTGGTTCCCAGGTGTCGGTGAAGGGACCCATGGTCCTCCTCTCGTTTCTGCACCAGTGGCACACCACCCTGTTGATGCCGTCCAGCTCGAACGGGGTGTACTGTTCCGACGTCGTCCGTTCTTCCATATCGTGGCAAAAATGGCACACGTATCTGAACGTCATCTGTCGGTATGGCCTGGCGAGTTGTTGGTGGATTCGTGTCCCTAGTCTTAGGGCCTTCATCCTTTTGGTTGCTATTTCGAGGTCGTCGTCTCCTTCCCGATTCGGGCGTTGCCTAGTGACGCAACCCTTTCGTAGGAGTTCCGCTATGATTTCCGCCCTCCATCTTGTTTGATGTAATGAGTTGGCGGTTAGGGAATGACGCGTCCATCCCGTGTGTTCCCCATCGGGAATTAGGTCCTGAATACATGCATTGCAGGCGTAGATAGGTCCTGTTCCCAGTATCCTATCGTTATTGTGGTCCATGCCACACCCGCTGCACTGCCTCGTTAGCATTGGTGTATACGATCCCCTATGAGCTATCTACAGGCACTTAGGTCCTGGTATCCCTTGGCGTCACACGTATACGTGCACTGTCGGTCCTGCCCCTTTCCTATTTACTGTGTTTCAAGCGTACCGGGGGTCGCAGTGGCTAACTCGGGCTCCTGCCTTCTGTTTAGTCGATCGTTGTTTGCGCTTAGCAGTATCAACGAGATCTTGTCCGGTATCCCCAGAGGTTCTCGTGTGTACTCTGTTACGGTCGCAACTGCGCGTCCTCGGGTGACGTGCTAAGCAGAGTCGCGTTGCTTCCGTGGGGTGTCCTTCGACTGTTGGGTCTGGAGTCCTATGGTTTTCGAACCAATGGTCGGGAAGTTGAATTAAAATTTTCAAATACTTCTTACGTATATGAAAACCCGGCGCCGTTTCCTCAGCGCCTCCGTATAGATGAATTTGGTCTCACGTATTCGGAACAAGTGTTGGTGTTACAACTTGAGTATATTTTCTATGAGAACAATTCAACTTAGGGACCGGAACATCTAGGGAGGGTCAGCTCGCTTTTATGCGAAGCTCCGTTCTCCTGATGACTCCGTCCAATCTAATCCCCGGGATTCTATTCGGTTCCTTCCGAACCCCTGTTGGTGCTTCATGCACTTCATCGGGGCGGACTTCCTCCTCCGGGCGCTTGTGCGCTCCATCGGTCGATCCTTATGTCCGAGCGCTTAGTTATCTCCTAAGTCCTATCGCCTAACTCCTATCGCCTAACTCCTATCGCCTAACTCCTATCGCCTAACTCCTATTCATCTCCGATCACTCATCCCGAGTGATCGCATATCTCCTAAGCCCGACTTGCCGAGGTCACGTGACTATGTTAGTCATCGGTCGTCAAGAATAACTTTGACGATGGATGACTATCACAGTCCCGCGTTTATTCCGCCTCTTGTTCCTCGCGCTTTCGCGCGTTCTGTATATCTTGCCAGGCTTCCTCCGAGAAGTACTTTGGTCCGAGTAAGGTATCCATGTACCTCCCGTCTTTGTGTCCGGGTTCCTCGTGTAGGCGGGTGAGGCCGTCCGCCATCATCCCGCTTCCCGGTCGGTATTGTATTGTGAGGTCTAGCTCGTCGAGTACTCGCTTTCTCCATCTGTGGATCTTGGGTGTTATGACCCGGTTGGTCGAGTAATAGCTCAGGGCCTTGTGGTCGCTGTGGACGAACACTTTTCGGCCGACAGTCATATGTCTGTGTTTGACTTCGAGGGCATTCATGACCGCGCGGAATTCTCTTTCCGTCGCGGTCCCCCGTTGCTCCGACTGAGTTTTGAATAGTCCTCCGTCGAACCGAATTATTTTCCTCTGTTAACCGCCAACACAATTTCAACATCCTTCTTCTGAGACGTCGGGAGTGCGTTGTATCTTTTGAAGGTAACTCTCCTATTCTCCACCGTGTTTTTGTTTGTGGGGATTGCCGCCATGCCATCTAGCTCCTTCTTCTCCACCTTCTTTTTTCTCTCGACGACCTGGAACTCGAACTCCTTCTGCTTGTTCTGCCCTTTTGCCGATGCTGCTGCCTTCTCTGCTTACATTGGCTTCATTTTCTGTTGTTGCTTTTGTTGCTGTTGCCGTCCCTCCGGTTTCTTCGCCGCCTTGTATTCCTTGGCTTCCGCCTTCGGTCCCCTGGGCGTGTTCGCCGGAGCTTCGTTCTTAGGGGGGGTGATGAACCTTGGCTTTTCTCTGCCTCTGAATTTGATCGCCTTGGGGGTGGCTGTAACGATCGGGACAGCCAGGGCTGGGGGGATCGATGGTGCATATTTTGAAGCCTCCATCTGCGGTCTCTGTGCGTTCATCTCCTCATTCATGACTCTGTCCGTCAGTACCTGGACATCTTCCAACACATCTGGGTTTGTTTCCAAGTCCATATCCGTGATTCCCTTTGCTTTCTGAATCTCCCTCTGGACTTCCCTCCTTTTTTCGTTGTTGATTTCCGCAACCATGTTTGTGATGCTTGATGTCCACAGTATGTTCTCCTCATGGCGCTATTCCCACTTCCCCTCTCTCTCGTCCATCCACGCCTTCACTCCTGACCATTGTTCCTCTTCGGGTGCTGTGTGGGCTTCCAACAAGTGTGTTATTTGTTTGGCACTTCAGTGCAGCAGCGCCAGCACCTGTGCCTGCTGTCGATGCGTCATTTCCATGTGGCTCCAATCCCCCAGTGGCTTCGCAAGCTCTGGATTCTTACTCCTCAGTCTCATCCCATATTTGTTGCGCTCCAGCGGCTCAGCCGCAGGCGCGATCGTGATCGTAGAGACGAGGCGTATCGTCGACGCGTCGCCGGAAGTGCCATTCGCTGCATCTGTTCCTGCAAATCCCTCCACATTCGTGTCTTCTCTCTGAGCTGATGTTTTGATCCCATCATCTGCTACACCGGTGGGGCTCTCTCTTCACGTGGTGGCAATCGTTCCTGGCTTGGTCGTCGTGTTGTGGACGCGTGCTGGCATCGTTGGCGAAGTGCCCAACCTCTTCCGACTGTCCGGATGCGCTGGGCATGTCGTAGCAGGGTCAATTCGATGCGTGAAACTGATTTCTGGTGTACAATTGTCAATTACAGCTGTGGTTGGCGACGTATTTCACGGTTTCCGATTTCGCCAAGAGGTTTTTCCTTACACTAATACTCAGGTTAAGTGTGCGTCCAGCCAGCTGAGAGCCATTTCAGCTGATCATGGCAAGCCAGCTGAGAGTGAACCCAGCTCGATCATCTCAAGCAAGCCAAGATCTAGCCCAATTCGATCACTTCTATCTAGCTGAGAGCCATTTCGGCTCGATTGCGTCTACCCAGCCAAGAGCCAGCTCAGCTCGATCATCTCCAGCCAACCTTGAGCCAGACCAGCTAGATGGTGTCCAGCCAGCCGAAAGCCAGGCCAGCTCGATCATCCCAAGCCAGCCGAGAACCAGCTATACACAATTGTGTCCCGCCAGCCGAGAGCCATTTCGGCTAGATCATGTCCAGCCAGTCGCGAGCCAGCCCCGCTCAATTGTGTCCAGACAGCTGAGAGCTATTCTGGGTCGATCGCAAATAGCCAGTGCAGAACCAGACCAGCTCGATCACATCCAGTCAGACGAAAGCCAGTCCAGCTGAATCATCTCCAGCCAGAGAAGAGCCAGCCATACTCACTCTCATCCAGCCAGCTGAGAGCCAGCCCAACTTACTCATCTCCAGCCAGCCCAGAGCCAGCCCTACTCGATCGCATCCAGCCAGCCCAAAGCCAGACCAGCTCGATCGCGTCAAGCCAGCCCAGTATCAGACCAGCATGATCACGTCCAGCCCACCGAGAGTCAGGCAGACTCGATTGTGTTCAGCCATCCGAGAGCCAAACCAGCTCGATTGTGTCCAGCCAGTCGAGATCCAGCCCAGCTGAAACATCACCACCCAGTCGAGAGCCATCCATACTTGATCGCCTCCAGCCAGCTGAGAGCCTTTTCGGCTCGATCTCATCCAGCAAGCCGTGAGCCAGTCCAACTCGATTACGTCCAGCCAGCCGAAAGCCAGCCCAACTCAATTGCTTCCAGCCAGCTCAGAGCAATATCGGCTGAATTGCGTCCAGCCAGCGGAGATAAATCGCACTTTGTGGCTAACTGTATTCGGACTAGCTACCAGGATGTGTCCATGGACACAAACTTGTAGCTAGTCCCAACATAGACTAGTGTGGTTTTGTTTCATGACTATGGTTCTCCTGGCTGGATCATTTCCAGCCAGCCGAGAGTCAGCCCAACTTCATCGCGTGCAACCAGCCGAGAGCCATTTCCACTCAATCGCACCCAGCCAGCCGAGAGCCTGCCCTACTCCATCGCATCCATCCAGCCAAGAGCCATGTCGACTCAACTACGTCCAGCCAGATGCAAACCATTTCTGCTTCATCGCGTCCCGCCAGCTGAGAGCCATTTCCACTCAATCGCGTCCAGCCAGTCGCGATCCAGCTCAGCTCCATCATCTTCAGGCAGCTGAGATCCAGCCCTACTCAATCATGTCCAGCCAGCGGAGAGCTATTTTGGCTCCATCGCGTCTAGCCAGCCGAAAGCTGGCCCTACCCGATCATCTCTAGCCCTCCAGGAGCCAACCCTACTCCCTAGTGTCCAGCCAGCCGAGAGCCATTTCGACACCATCATATCCAATCAGCCGACATCCTGCCCTACTTGATTGCATCCAGCCCGCTGAGAGTCGGACCAGCTCGATCCCGGCCAGGCAGCCGACCGCCAGCATAGCTCGATGATCTCCAGCCAGCCAAGAGCCAGCCATACTCGTTTTTATCCATCCGTCCAACAGTCAGCTTAGCTCGATTATCTCCAGCCAGCCGAGAGTCAGACATACTCTATTGCGTCCATCCTGCCGAGACCCAGCCTAGCTCAATAATCTCCAGCCAGCCGAGAGCCAGCCATGCTCCATTGCGTCCATCCAGCCGAGACCCATTTCGTTTCGCTTGCATCTAGCCAGCCAAAAGGTTGCCATACTTGATCATCTCTAGCCAGCCAGAAGACCTACTACATCGCGTCCAGCCAGCCGCGAGCCATTTCGGCTCGATCAGATTCAGCCAGCCGAGAACTATTTCCACTCAATCGCGTCCAGCCTGTCGATATCCATCTCACCTTGCTCATCTCTAGCCAGCCAAGAGCCAGCCCTACCCAATCGTGTCCAGCCAGCTGAAAGCCATTTCGGCACGATCATCTGCTGCCAGCCGAGATCCAGCCCTACTCAATGGCGTCCATCCAGCTGAGAGTCATTTCGGTTCGATCGCATCTGGCCAGCCGAAAGCCAGCCCAGCTCGATCTTCTCAAGCCAGCCGAGAGTCAAAGCAGCTTTAATGTGTCCAGCCAGCCGAAAGCCAGCCATACTCGATAGTGTCCAGCCAGCCAAATGTCAGCCCAACTCAATCATCTCCAGCCAGCCGTGGGCCATCCATACTCGATGGCGTCCAGCCAGCCAAGAGCCATTTCAGCTAGATCGCGTCCTGTCAATCGAGAGCCACCAGACTGTATCCATCTTCACCGCCCATGCCCTGGCTTTAAGTGCCCTTGCAAGTGCTGTTGCAAGTGCTGTTGCAAGTGCTGCGGCAAGTGCTGCTGCAGGTGCTGCTCAAATTGCCGCTCCAAGTGCTGCTCCGAGTGCCGTTCAAAGAGCTGCTCCAAGTGCTGCTCCGAGTGCCGCTCAAAGTGCTGCTTGAAGTGCATACGAGATCTATAATTATTTTGTATATATAGTTAGTACTCAATGTGTGAATTTTGACTGTCACCGTATATCACAGATGTGCTGGGTCTGCGAAGAGTGGTGAGGTAGGTTGAGGAGCATCACATTTATGATTCAGTAACGACAAAGACAATAGAGAAGCGAAAGAAGAGATGTGGTCAATATGCCAAGACCCACACAAGGGTGGATTCACAAAAATGTAGTACTTTTGTATGATGGAGGCACCTGAATGGCTCCCATTGATTGACTCACACAATAATTCTCTAGAACATTCAAAACATTAATGTCAACGACTACCACTAGGTCGAACCTAAAAATCACTGCCTGCATATGGACATTGTAACTCTTGCTCAGGGAGGCTCTCGGAGGCTGTGTGAGTGGTCGGAGCAGTTTGCAGTAAGTGTCAGGCTTCGGAGGCTCCCGGAGCATGGGAGGGCGCCCCTTGAACCACCGGGCGCCTCTGGGAGAGCCATTTCGGCTAGATTGCATTCAGCCAGCCGAGAGCCAGTACAGCCGGTTCATGTCGAGCCAGCCAAATGCCAGGCCAGCTCAATCATCTCCAGCCAGCCAAGAGCCAGCCATACTCAATTATCTCCAGCCAGCCATACTTGATGGTGTACAGGCAGCCAAGAGCCATTTCGGCTCAATCGGGTCAAGCCACTGGAGAGCCAGACCAACTCGACCATGTCCAGCCAGCGGAGAGCCAGACCAGCTCGATTACGTGCAGGCAGCCCAAATATATCCCAGCACGATCACGTCCATCCCGCCATAAGTCTGCAATACTCGATCACTTCTAGCCAGCCGAAACTCAGCCCAGCTCAATCATGTTGGCACAGGATTTTGCCCGACAGGCCTACAAGTTTCTAGATGAACGGCGAAGCTGCTAGAATGGACTGAAGCGAGATTGCTAATGGTCTGAGACACGATGTAGACTCTTACATGATTAGTGACTCGCCACTTGCATAGCCATGGTTGATTTGTAATGTATGTTCATGACAGTTCTTCAACCAAGGTTCAAGATTTTATGGTTTTTCTTCAATATGTAAAGTATAGATTTCTTCAAGGACACGATAGATAGTGCTTAGGGTCTCAACGTTTATATGTGTGTAACCGAACACTAATCCCTGTCATATCCATAATCTGAGTGGCAACGGCTTTGCATCATGAAATCCTATTACAGTTCTTCTCTACATGGATTTTTTTCGCCCATGGCATATAAAAATGTATGGCAAACTACTACAGCCTATGTCTCAGTACCATGTTGCACTACACACACACCACAGCTGTGATGCTGTCACTTCACCGGACAACAACAACACAACAAATAATAAAGAATTGGTACAAAGTATATCAATATTTGATAACCAGCCTAGGAGTCAAATAAATGAATTTGGAATCTCTACAGTATTGTGGTTGTTGAGATATATGGCATTGAAGAAAATTCACGGAGAATAATAGTGAATGTAGTGTGCCTGCAGATCTCAGCATGCATTTTTTCGCCCTACCATACAGATTTGTCTGGAGACACGGACTTGTGTACTTCTCAGAACACAAGCTATTTTTCATTCATTGAAAAATGGTATGAGTTGCTTTCACACTCTTTGAGGCCCTCCCTGGCATGCAAGTAAATTCACAAGGTGTCGGGTGGGTATCTGCTTCGCAAGTGCAGTGAACTTTCAAGCATTCCGCCAGCCCAGCGGAATGCACATCAGGGACAAATCCCTATCGCGCCCAGGACGCTGTATGTTTGGGGTGCATTGGACCCATCTGACGAGACCTCTGGAGCCTCGTCGTATAGCACCGCACCTCCTTACAGATGCAGCCTCGCACTGTACTGATCCTTACAGATGCAGCATATGCATCTGGACAGAGCATATGCATCCCATACATACTTCCAGATCCAGCATTTTCTTCCAGACGCAGCACTCTGTATGGTCGCAGCCTTGTTTCATGATCACAGCCTTGACTTTCCAAGGCAGTCAATTGATTTCTCAATTCACTAATTTATTGCTAACTATATACAAAAAACCAGGGAAGATCTTGAATACACTCAGAGCAGAACTTGATTGTCATAGTTGTGTTGAGTGATGATCGGTGGTGGAGTGATGATCGGTGAATAATAAAGCACGATGAGAATGAAATCAGGTTTCAAACGGAAGCTAAAGCACAACGAGAATGAAATGAGGTTTCAAACGGAGGCTAAAGCATGACAAGAATGACATCAGGTTTCGAATGGAGGCTAAAGCACGACGAGAATGACATCAGGTTTCGAATTATGGTTTTACGGGAAACGACGGAATTCGTGCATAAGTAGTGTACAAAGACAGCTGGAGTTCGGATATATTATGGCACGAGTGAAATCACTGTATATTAACCAGGCATTCGGCGGAGGATAAGTTTCTTTCTTCACTCATTCTCTCGTCTATAAAACAATCAATTAGCTTCGGCTTTCACTTCTTTCACACTGGGTGATTCTGGATCGAGTCTCTTGTATGCAGTGCTCGCCTCGTAGCTACAGGCTACCCTCGGAATTCTTAGCCATCTGACTGTCAGTTTTATAACCCTTAGAATCCCGAGCCCTGAACCCTCGATACCGAGCCCTGAACGCTTGACAGAAGAACGAGTCTACAATCAATTCTACCAGTTATAATTTTGTTTTATGTGCCATTACCCTTATCGCTTAGGCTGCTATTATTGACATTGCATTTGCATCGCATCTTGCAAAGTTTTCAAATCAGTAAGCAATTTCGAAAACAGATTGGCTATTCATTCCTACTGGAGACACATCTGTCTACCTTGCTTGTGGACCTTTCGAAGACCTACGAATCCAGATATTTTTGGCAATCAGTGCCACCTCTAAATATATGAGCGAGGACGAAAGAATCTGTGACTGCATTTATTTTTGTTATTGTTCAGAACAAGAAGGAGATTTAGATCACAATTATTCAAACCCAACCATCCACTGCAATCTGCGGAGCAATTCAGGACTGGACCGAAATACCTACCTGCAACTGCGGCATAGAGGAATTCGACACCTTTTTTGATTGCATTGAGGAACACGATTGTATTCTTTGCTCACTGTGGACCCTCGGTCTCGAACCCCTTTTGCCTTGGTATCTAACCAGACGTTAATGTGCTGGAACTCCAATCAGTGTATTTGGTGTAAAACTCCTTGTGGCAACGACTGCTGGATATATTGGGCAAGCGATACCTGGAGGCACATCTGTGACGAGTGCCTTAAAGTAGCACAAACCTTCGGCTGGAGAATCAATAAATACCTATATCAATCACCGTTCGAAGATTGCGAAGATGAGCTCCAGCTTCTCAGCACCAGTAGCTCGATACATAGAGCTTTCCAAAATCAGCCAAGAAATAATAGGAAGACAGATATTGGTGGATTTTACCCAGCTAGACCTAAAACAAGCCCTGGAAGCGGCGAATGCAATGAAGGACACCCTAGGTCAACTACTACAGGCACCTGCATCCCAAGTCGAGAATCAAATAAGCCGACTAAACAAACGAATCGCCACCCAAGCAGCAAACATTGGAACAGTGCAATAACAAATCCCCGAGTTGATAAAAGTAGGGAAGAATCTCCAACAATACAAGGCAAACAAGAACGAGGAGTTGGCACTAACGCAACAAAGAGTCAAGGACTTGGAAGCAAGAGTTCCTGCCAGTACACATGGAGACTTACAGACCAAAGTGACCGAATTAGAACAACAACTGGCAAACAGAATGTCAACAGATACGGAGACATTAATGAAGGATCTCGAGGATTCACAGGAGCAATTGAACTTAATTGGAGAAGAGAGAAACAAATATCGGGATCAGGTCAAAAGAGTGCTCGCACTCGTGGGGAATGGTGGTAATGGTGGCAACATAGGACATAAAGGTAGTGAAATTCTGCGATTTTCGGGAACAGACAAAAGGGCACATCGCGGAACTGCGGGCAGAGTTTAGTGTAGTTTGACAACTCCCAACTTCGTAAAGTTCGAAAAGATACTTTGAAAAGAATGCTCGCTTCCAAGCGAGAAATTCCTTTGGTCGCTTGGCATTCGCTGGTAAGTCCAAAGTTACCGAAAGTCATGCATTTAGACGTTTGGGCTCTTGCACAGTTCTGCCCTCTGCATCGTGAAATTTGAGCATTTGGTCATTTGACAGTTTTGCGGAATTGGAAGCACTGGCCAGTATCGGAACCAGTGGGTAGCATTGCAATACTTGTCAGCATCGGAAGCACTGGCTGGCTAATGCCCGCACTTAGCTCTCGGAGTTAGCTCAACTTAGAGTGTGGTAGCCATCACCATCGCCATCACCATCACCATCACTATCACCATCACCATCACTATCACCATGGAGATTCAGTGGATAGTTGATCATGATCGGCTGCACTCGCACTTGTATACATGGAAATTTCATAGGATTCAAGCAGCAGGTTCCTCATGGAAAACTGACTCGGAGATCTAACCTCCCCAAGACCCAAATTATTATCATCAAGTATGTATGTTCAATGATAATCCTCAACACCATGGCCTTTGAACATCGTGAGATTGAGAGTTTTGCAGGTGGCGGTAGCGTAGCCTGGTTAGTAGTAAGCATTGGCATGCAATGCGATCGACGTCATGATTCTGACAGAATATGCTTTCGGCTATAAGTTTAGATCATGATTCCGCTGGTAGTACGTCATCGCATTATTAAATGGTGTAAGGCTCTAGAGCCTCGGGGAGCGCCGGTGCAAGGTTTTGTCTCTCTGCCGCTCTCAAGTTCTCATCCATCTTCTCTCTCTTTCCTTCTAGTTACATCCAGCTTTACCTGCGCATCGCCAGTCAACAGTCAGTTAACATAATGAGCCTACTGTCATCACTCCTCCCTCAATCGATCACTTTCGCAAACCATGTGGTCCTCGTCTCTACCGCCGGTTTCAGTGACCGACTCCAGAGACCGACTGCAGAGACCGACTGCAGAGACCGACTGCAGAGACCGACTGCAGAGACCGACTCCTCTCTATCCAAGTTAAGTCCTCCACTCGGCTTAGTGATCGTGGGATAACATCTCTCAAGCCAGGTCTTGTACCAATTACACTCGCACTTCGACAGGCCCTCGCTCTCTGCAGCCGGCTGCAGCTACCGACACTTCTGCCGAGCACCGTATGTGCAGCCTCTCGTCTCTACCCAAGTTAAGTCCTCCACTTGGCTTCCCTGTCGTGGGTAAACATTTTCCAAGCCAGATCTCACTCCAATTACTCGTGTTCTGTCTTGCCCTCGCTTTCAGCAACCAGCTTCACTGACCATCTCTCTCAAAATTACTCATGCTGTGGTAGTATGAAGTGACGATAGTCTATTTGCAATTGTCATCGCACGTTCCCTATCCGTCCCAGTTATCCGGCCATCGACTCTGCTAATCAGGTTGCTTGCATCCAACTGAGACACGGACGTAAGCAAAGTGATTGGCCGCGTCTCACTCCACACATGCTCGGTAGCCTCAATCTCTCTCCAAGCCCGCTCGAAATCCATCTTGTCCATAAGCTTGCTCCAGATCTATCTCCTCTATTTCTCTCCAATCCCGCTTCAAAGCCGTCTCTCATCTCCTTTGTTTTCGATCCACCCTGTATATATTGTAGATAGATAGATAAGATTTCACCCTCATCCAAGGCCTGTGCAAATGTGAATTCAGGCGCACCAAGCATCTCAGGAGCGCCGAGGATCTCAGGAGTGCCGAGGATCTCATAATTTTCGAGCGTCCCAGGAGCGCCGAGGATCTCAGGAGCGCCGGGGATACCAGAACCGCCGAGAATCTCAGGAGCGATGACAATCACACGATCTCAGATGTGTCGAGCATCCTTGCAGTAGTTTTCGGAGCACTGGTGCAAGATCGAGGTGTCTCCGGGAGCATTGGTGAGAGCTCCAGGTCCATTTCTCCCGGAGGCTCCCAGAGGCTTCCGGAGTAACTTCAATGCCGGCCCAAAGTGTGAATTACATCGACGGTGTCAGAAATTTGCTGTGGGCCAAATAACCAAAGTTACCAAACAGCCAAAGGGCCAAATCCGTCTGAAAGACAGCTGAAACACAAATAACTTCGGCTGCATTTCCAAATTTCGCGTGTGTTTCCAACTCAGTTTCATCTTCGCGATGCACTATGAGGATGGATGGCGCAACTAGACATGAAAATTGTGGACGAACCAGGATGCTTCTTCAGCGAACAATCCACAATGAGGTACGCAGCCAATCGACTAGAATGTGTGGCCCTAAATCAAATTCGACAGTACATCGACAGGAAAACCGGAGATCTGAAGTTTGAGTCACTGGAAAAATTACTGGACCTATTGCAGTTGGCCTTCAAAGACCAAAACATACAGGCCACAGCGAATCGGGAACTACTTAAACTTAAGCAAAAGGATCGAGAATTTGCTCAATACTATGCAGAATTCCAACGGTGGGTACCTGACGTCGATTGGAACGAAGCAGCCCAGTTGGAAGTATTACGACAAGGTCTATCTGTGGAGCTGAAAGACTCACTGCAGCACTGCGACATCCCGTCGGATTTTACGGAATTTGCCAAAATGTGCTGGAAAAGAGACTCACAAATCCGCGCCCGAGCTGTGGAGAGAAAGTCAGGAAGATGGACAGCAGGGTCAAAGAAACACGAAACCACGAGCAACATCACACCTGCCCCAGACAAAGCACCAGCAGGCACTGTGGCAGGTTACCACGGCCCTGCTCCAATGGACCTATTAGCAGTCAAGGGGATGAAAATTACCCCAGAGGAACGAAAAAGATGCAGGGAAGGAGAATTGTGTATGTACTGTGGGGATTCAAGGCACTTTGCGGCAAGTTGCCCGAGAAAATTAAAAGCAGCATCATGGCAGGTGGAAGTAACACCTGTTAAGGAAGCAGGAAATGAAATGGACGCAGATTCGGGAAAAGAAGTCGCATCGGGAAAAGTCTAGGCCAGTGCAATAAGGATGGCCATTGCGCTGGGCACGAATCTCCTTTGTCTACAGCTGTCAAGTCTCGTTTTGGAATTTCGCAGTTCACGATTAGTAACGCAGATATTCAGGAGTCTTTAATGGAAAGCAAGTATCTTGTTGTGAAATGTTCGCTGAAAATCAGAGACAGGTTAATCAATACACATGCTTTAATTGACTGCGGAGCCACAGGAATAGCATTTGTGGACAAACATTTTGTTCGCCATCATCAATTAGAAGAGAAGGCATTACGAGAATCAAGAGAGTTAGAGGTTATCAATGGAAGGCCCACCGAATCAGGAACTATTACGACCATGGCCAAGTTAAATATGGGAATATGATCACATCAGGAGCAACTACCAGCGTTCTTAACAAAGTTGGGGCATTATCCGATCGTGCTAGGATTGCCATGGTTACAACATCATGACGTAACAGTTAAGATCCAGGCGCGAAGGATCTGCTTCGAAAGCAGGTACTGTCAACAGCATTGCCAACATCATTCGAGCGTATGGATGTGGGGCAATCACATGGAAACAACAGCAGCAGATCCGAAAAAACCAAAATTAGACATCTGCGCAGTTGCAGCATCACCTTTCGTGAGAAGAGTCAGAAGGGGGAAACTCAAGGTTTACGCCATCACCTTGTACGAAATTAACAAAGCCTTGGGAATAAAGGATCTACAAGAAAAGTCCCTCGAAGAAGTCATCCCCAAGGAATACCATTAGTTTGTACCCCTGTTCAGCAAGGTAATAGCTGAAACACTACCACCGCACCGACCCCACGATCACAAGATTAAGTTACAGGAGGGCTTCATACTGCCGATTGTGCCCAGTTACAGCTTATCTCGAGAAGAGCTACAAGTTTTGATGGAATCGATAGAGAAGAACTTGTGCAAGGGATTTATTCGGTTGTCTGCATCACCTTGCGGAGCCCCAGTACACTTCGCTCCAAAGCCGGGAGGAGGCTTAAGACTCTGGGTTGATTACCGAGGCCTGAATGAAGGAACAATCAAAAACCGGTACCCCCTACCATTAATCCAAGAAACCCTGCTAAGACTCTCGAAGGCTCGCTATTATACCAAGCTAGATATCCGCGATGCACATAACATGATTAGAATTGAAGAAGGGGACAAATGGACAACGGCTTTCAGAACCCGCTATGGACTTTTTGAATCACTGGTTATGCCTTTCGGACTTACCAACGCACCAGTATCCTTCCAAGAATTCATCAACAACATACTACGACCCTTCCTAGACATCTTCTGCACGGATTTTTTGGACGACATTCTTATCTACAGCGATAATCTGCAGGAACACAAGGAACACGTCAGAGCAATCATGACCGCACTCAAGGAAGCTGGTCTCTACCTAAAAGCAGAAAAATGCGAATTCCATAAGGAAGAAGTCAAGTACCTATGGTTAATTGTTGGGGTAAATGGAATGAAAATGGATGCGGAGAAAGTCCATGCAGTTGAAAATTGTGAAGCACCAGGGACACTTAAAGAAGTTCAAGTCTTTTTAGGCTTCGCCAACTTCTACCAACGATTCATATGGAATTACCGTAGGGTGGTACAACCGCTAACAAAACTGACGAAAAAGCTAATACCCTTTTATTGGGGACCCGATCAGAAAAGAGCATTCGCCGAACTCAAGTTAGCTTTTACGATGGCGCCAGTACTAGCCCATTTCGACTATGAAAAAGAGATAGTCCTCGAAACCGACACCTCAAGTTACGTATCCGCAGGTGTTCTCTCTCAGTACAACAATCAAGGAGTGCTACATCCAGTGGCCTTCATTTACAAAAAACATTCGCCTTCTGAAGAAAATTACGAAATTTATGATCAAGAATTAGACCCGATAGTTGAAAGTTTGGAACAGTGGAGGCCTGAGTGCGAAGGTTCAGCACATCCGATTAAGATTCTCACAGATCACAAGCATCTGGAATACTTCATGACGTCGAAACTGTTAAACCGAAGGCAGACATGGTGGTTCAAATTTCTCTCCCGCATCAAGTTCAAAATCATTTATCGCCCAGGCAAACAAGGTCAAACACCCGATGCACTCACAAGAATGCCAGGAGACATTCCTCCGCAGCAGGGGGCAGAAAAAACCCAGCAAATCGTGCTAAAAACAGAAAACCTCGACAAGGAGCTACGCAAAACTTTGGTAGTGGTGTTTGCAGAGATGGTCAATCTGGACAACGATTCAACAAGCGCCGAAGAATTATGGAACTGGGTAAAAAGGGTGTGTCAACAATGCCCGTACGACAGCAGCGAAGGACTATGCACCCACAAGAAACAACCGTTGGAAATTGCCGAAATACAATTCCAACCAACGGACAAGGACAAACTCAAATGGATCCAGGAATGTCATGATTCTCCACTCGTGGGGCATCCAGGACGAGCAAAAACCTACAACCTGCTAAGTCAAAGCTATCCCACGAACCAAATAAAAAAGCATCCGAACCGCTATGTACGAAACTTCCACACCTGCCAGCGGAGTAAGGCAATCCACAGAAAGACCCATGGATTACTACGACCACTGGAGATACCAGAGCAATGATGGAAGGACTTGAGCATGGACTTCATAGTCGGACTCCCAGAAAGTGAAGGATTCAACACGGTATGGGTAGTGGTCGATCGCCTAACAAAAATGCGTCATCTGGTACGCTGCACAGACAACGTGGACGGAAAGACATTGGGTGAAATGTACATTAAGGAAGTGTTCAGACTGCATGGACTGCCCGAAAGAATAGTTTCGCCTCAAGGGCCGCAATTCGTTTCGGAATTCTGGAAACACGTTTGCGAATGATTGGGAATCGAAAGAAGGCTGTCAACCGCATTTCATCCTCAGACCGATGGCAAAACTGAAAGAGTCAATACAGTAATGGAACAGTATCGCCGAAACTTTGTTAATTACCAGCAGAACGATTGGGTCTGGTGGTTATCATTGGCAGAATTCGCAGCTAATAATCATACCTCGGAAACGACTAATAGCCCAGCGTTTTTTGGCAACTACGGCTTTCACCCATGAATGACCTTTGGCCAACATCCAATCAAAGATCCTAACGATATTCGCGAAGTCAACACCCAGCAGATCGCCCAACGGATGGAACAACTTTTCCACGAACTCAGGGCAGAAATGAAAAGAAACCAATCCTTACAGTCCGAACAGGCCAACAAGTCCCAATGGGTCGGCATGCCATTAAAAGTCGGCGATAGAGTATGGCTGCACGCACAATATATATCAACAACCCGACCAAACACGCAACTCAACTGGAAACGAATAGGGCCATACGAGATCACCAAGGTCATTAGTCCCTGGGCCTATCAAATCACATTACCAAATCAACTACACATTCACGACATTCAACCGATATCCAGACTAGAGAACGCCGCCCAGGATCCCCTTTCGAATCCAAAGCAAGAACCACCACCACCGGTAATAGTGAACGGACAAGAGGAGTACCAAGTTGAGCAAATAGACGATTCCAGACTATTCCGGAGGCAGCTGCAGTATTTGGTTAAATGGAGAGGCTACGACGAGCGCAGCTCGGAGCCCGTGACCAACGTAGATGGACTTAAGGCTATCGACGATTTTCACACAGAACAACCTGGCAAGCCCGGATCGTGAACCTCGTAGGTACTTGGCATTGGAGAGGGGGAAGCTACTGTCACGGATGTGTTGAGTGACGATCGGTGGTGCAGTGATGATCGCTGAATAATCAAGTACGACGGGAATGAAATCAGATTTCGAACGGAGGCTAAAGCTCGATGAGAATGAAATCACGTTCCGAACAGAGGCTAAAGCATGACGAGAATGAAATCAGGCTTCGAACGGAGGCTAATGCATGACGAGAATGAAATCAGGTTTCGAATTATGGTTTTACGGGAAACCACGGAAATAGTACGAAAGCGGTGTACAAAGAACGGAGTTTCTCCGGACAGGGCGTGGAGACTGCAATGTTGTTAAGTGTACTGCACCAAGTGGTTAATGTTACTATTCCTGTATAGATGGTAACATTTCTGCCAGCAAAGTTATGAAGTGGCCAAATTTATAGAGACTAAAACTAAACCCCCCATATTCCACCCAAGTGGCCTCACCAACAAAAAATGCAAATTACATTTGTGGTGTTGATTATATATTCTTCTGCCATAGAAATTATCAACATTTTTTACTGACAGGGGTCCGTGAATCCTTGTCACCCCATGAAAACTCACAGCGAACAAAGTCACTTCCAACCTTCTTTAAAGTAAATGAGAATCAGAAAAAAACTTATGTATCCATGGGACTTATTACTTCTACAATTTCTGCAAAGGAGGAAGTGCCGGTTTTGACCTCAGTTGACATGTTAGGTGTGTATCTTGTCGCTAGGTGCAGTCCACATAACCGCTTTACAGTCACCACGCCCTGTCCGGAGAAGATCCGTTCAAAGAAAGCAGGTGTTCAGGTGTATTATGGAACGAGTGCAATCACTGTATATACACCAGGCATTCGGCGGAGGATAAGTTTCTTTCTTCACTCGTTGCCTCGTCTATAAAACAATCAATTAGCTTCGGCTTTCACTTCTTGCACACTCAGTGATTGTGGATCGAGTCTCTTGTATACAGTCCTCGCCTCGTAGCTACAGGCTACCCTCGGACTTCTTAGCCATCCGACTTTCAGTTTTATAACCGTTAGAATCCCGAGCCCTGAACCCTCGACATTGGAGGTACACTTGGAGCCGAACTGGCAGGTGCATTTGGAGCCAGGGCTCACCTGGAATGGAGCATTAGCATTTCAATCATGTGAACTTGGAGGTTCACTTTGTGCACTTTGTGCACTTTGAACAGCACTTTGAACATGTGTGGCGCATTGGGTGCATGCTGGCTGGAGGCGGTTAAGGTAGACTGCCTGGACGTGATCGAGCTGAAATTGCTCTCGGATCGCAGCACGCAATCAAGCAAGACTGGCTCTCGGCTGGCTGGAGATGATCGAGCGGGAATGGCTTTAGGCTGCCTGGACGCGATCAAGCGGAAATGGTTCTCGGCTGGCTGGGCACGAACGAGCAGGGCTCGTATTGGGCTGGGTGGCTGGAGATGATCGTGCAGGAATGGGTTTTGGCTTGTGGATACGATCTATCCGGAATGGCGCTCAACTGGCTGGATGCGATTGAATACGGCTGGCGCTCGGCTGGCGGTGGATGATCAAGCTGTGTTGGTTCACGGCTGGCTGGATGCCATTGAGTAGAGACGTATCATAGAGTTGAACTTAAAACTTAGAACTTAGAACTGAGAACTTACAGTGCAAATACGGTTGAAAGTAAGGGGGCGGAAAAGTAGTGGAACAGGAAGAGCCTACATAGTCAAGCCGACAGCCGGGTAACTTGCGACGGACGCAATCGAGCCAGGCTGGCTTTCAGCAGGCTGGAGATGATCAGGCTGTTTTGGCTCTCCGCTGGCTGGATGCGTTCGAGTAGAGCTGGCTCTGGGGTGGCTGGTGATGATTGAGCTGGGATGGCTATCGGCTGGCTGGAGATGATCAATGATCTCATGTGGCTGGCGGTGTTGCCACCGAGCACCAAGCACTATGCAATTTGAATGGGCAGACGAAGATCTCAGAGTGATATGCGACTGTATGAATATATTGCGCCCAGAGCTGCTTTGATAGTATATTAAATCGCACCGGCGCAGATGTACATATTACCCTGCCTACAAACGTTGCAGGGATTTTTTCACGCTGGGCTTTGACTGTGTTTTTCCTTTTGCGCAGTTTCAATTGAGGCTTTCACTTGAATACTCAGTCCACCAAACCTCTGGCCAGAGTATGAAGCCTATGGTTATGAGTATAGTGCTGCAGCATGGTCTGCAAGAAAATATGAAAGCATATCTGCGCAGAGGGAAAAACACAGTGAAAGTCACCTGAAGGCCTCAAAGTTCGCCCTACTTTCAAAAAATTCAAAAAATCATATATCTTTGTAGGTTACCGTATACTATTACTCTCGCCACTGTAAATGAACTCAGACTCTGTAGTGCATAAGTCACCGCAGAATTAAACCAATAATTGGCGGACAACCCTGCTCCCAGCATAAGCCAGGCCCTCAATCAACTACTTGTCAGAGCTGGTATGACTGGGAATTGAACCGGTGGGATTTTAGAATCCACTTTTGAAATAGTTGTCAGCTAACCATTGCGCCGCAAAGACATATATGATGCTTGAAGGAAAGCGAGTGTCAATATTGCCCGGTGATTTGTGGGCCAAGTTCAACTGCTTTGGCTCCATTTAAGTTCTTCAGTTCTTATCGTATCAGGATATCATCTATGTGTTCAATGTGTAGTTTGCTGCGCTCATTACGCTCCAAGAGTCAGATTTACGATCGCAGCAATTTTCGTGGTGCGGCTGTAGACACAGGGCAACAATAGTGTCAAAATCGATGATTCTGCAGAGCGACTCTGTGAATTTTGATTCGATTGCAAATCAGAATGTCGCAGGTGAAAGAGCGCATGAAACTACACATTTCATGAATAGATTGTGTCATAATACGATGAGAATTCAAAAACTTAATTGGAGCCAATGTTATGGGCTTGCAAGAGAACGCATATCACTTTGCGAAGTGCCTTGTGACGGTTAACATACTGTGTTTGTCTGGCTGGTCTAATTGCGTCTAGCTAGCCGAAAGCCAACCCAGCTTGATGATCTCCAGCCAGCTGAGAGCCAGTCAACTCGATAGTATCCAGCCAGCCGAGAGACATTTCGGTTTGATGGCGTTCAGCCAGCTGAGAGCCAGACCAGCTCGATCACATCCAGCCAGCCGAAAGCCAGCCAAGCTTGATCATATCCAGCCAGCCGAGAGCCAGCCACACTCAATAGCGACGAGCCAGCAGATAGCCTTTTCGGCTCGATGGCGTTTTGCCAGCCGAGAGCACGACCACCTCGAACAAGTCCAGCCAGCGGAAAGCCAGCCCAGCTGAATTATCGCCTACCAGCCGAGAGCCAGTTATACTCGATAGCTTCCAGCAAGTTTCCAGCCAACCCATTCAATTATGTTCAGCCAGCTGTGAGTCAGCCATACTTGATGACGTCCAGCCAGCAAAGAGCCATGTCGGCTCAATCGCGTCCAGCCAGCCAATATCCAGACAAGTTCAATCACGTCCAGCCAGACCAAAGCCAGCCCAGCTCGATCATCTCCAGCCAGGCGAGAGCCAGCGGTAGTCGATAGCGTCCAGCCAGCCGAAAGCCAGCCCAGCTCAATCATCTCCAACCAGCTGAGCGCCAGCCATACTCGATGGCGTCCAGCCAGCCGAGAGCCAGCCCAACTCGATGGCGTCCAGCCAACAGAGAGTCAGACAAGATCGATCGTGTCCAGCCAGCGGTGGCCAGACAAGCTCGATCGGGTCCAGCCAGCCGAAAGCCAGCCCAGCCCGATCGCGTCAAGCCAGCCGAAACCTAGCCCAGCTCGATCATGTCCCGCCAGCTGAGAGCCATTTCGACTCGATTGCGTCTAGCCAGCCGAGAGTCATTCCGACCCTATCGTGTCTAGCCAGCCGAGAGCCATTTTGACTTCATCGCTCAGAGCCAGCCAAGAGCCACACCAGCTCGATCCCGGGCAGCCAGCCGAGAGCCATTCCGACTCAATCGCTTCTAGCGAGCCGAGAGCCATTTTGACTCGGTCGCGTCCCGCCAGCCGAGAGCCATTTCGACTCGATCGCATCTAGCCAGCCGAGAGCCATTTTGACTCCATCGCTCCCAGCCAGCCGAAAGCCAGCACTACTCGATCGCGTCCCGCCAGCCGCAAGCCAGCCCTACTTGATAGCATCCAGCCATCCGAGAGCCATACCAGCCCGATCGTGTCCAGCCAGCCCAAAGCTAGCCCAGTGCAATCATGTCCCACCAGCCAAAAGCAATTTCGACTCGATCACGTCCAGCCAGCTGAGCGCCATTTCAACTCGATCGCATCTAGGTAGCCGAGAGCCATTTCGACTCCATCGCTCCCAGCCAGCCGAGAGTCAGACCAGCTCGATCTCGTCCAGCCAGCCGATAGCCATTTTGACTCGGTCGCGTCTAGCCAGCCGATAGCCATTTTGACTCGGTTGCATCCAGCCTGCCGAGAGCCAGACCAACTCGATCCCGTCCAGCCAGCCGAGAGCCAGCCATACTCGCTCCTGTCCAGCCAGCCGAGAGCCATTTCGACTCAATCGCATCCAGCCAGCCCAGAGCAAGCCCGGCTCTATCGAGTGCAGGCAACCGTGAGCCAGCCTAGGTCATTCGTCTCCCACTAGTTGAGTGCCACCCAGCCTGTATCGATCTTCTCCGCCCGTGCCCTGACTCGAAGTGTACCAGTAAGTGCTGCTCCAAGTGCTGCTCCAAGTGCTGCTCCAAGTGCTGCTCCCAGTGCTTCTTCAAGTGCTACTCCAAATGCTGCTCCAAGTGCTGCTCCATTTGCATTCAAGATGTACCATCATGTGTTGTATATAGTTACCACTCAATGTGTGTATCAAGACTTTAACCGTAAATCAAAGAATGGCCAGGTCTCCCAAGTGTGCGGAAGTTGGTTGAGGAGCATCACATGTATGATTCAAAAACGACAAAGACAACTAAGAAGCGAAAGAAGAGATGACGTCACGATGCCAAGACCCACACATGGTTGGATTCACGCAAAAGTATGAGTTTTGTGAGATTGAGGGAGAAGAATGGCTTTCATTGATTGACTCACAATAATCCAGCCAGCCGAAAGCCAGCCCTACTCGATCTCATTCATCAAGCATAGAGCCAGGTTGACTCGCTCACATCCAGCCAGCCAAGAGCCAGCCCTACTCGATCACTTCCAGCCAGCTGAGAGCCATTTCGGCTCGACCGCATCAATTCAGCCCAGATAAATCCCGCTTTGTGGCTAACCGTATTCGGACTAGCTACGAGTTTGTGTCCATGGACACAAACTCGTAGCTAGTCTCAACATAGCCTAGTGTTGTTTTGTTTTACGACTATGATTCTCCCAGC
>WHVE01001189.1:0-25044 GCA_015178995.1 Trichophaea hybrida
GATTCTACTCAAAAGGTATATAATTTACCCTCTCCAAACAGTAACACAAAACGTAATTGATATATACACCAGTATAGTGGAGAATATTATTGCCATAACTGTATAGTGTATAATTCATCTGAATCATTTGAATGTATTTTAGTTGTTGCCAGGACAAAACAAGTAATAGAAATAATCAGTACTTTTTTGGGTGGAGATATATGCTAACCTTATGTTTTCTTTCTTGGTGAAGGGATCCAATTGCACTTTGACTTGTTCCTGACCAGCCAAGTACAATCATCTATTGTATTACAGTGATTGCAACTTGGGAGTCAGTAGAAAATGCTTGAATATAAAAGATGTCAATTCTTTGCATTGCAATGATCTGCTTAGTACTAAACTCTGTATTTCCACAGTACGTTGCTGTCTTCTAAATACAGATTGCATACCTGGCCAGAACCTGTACCAAATGGATTTCAACTGTACTGGCTGGAATCTATATTATTACCTGGAAGGATTACAGCAGGGTGTATGGAGGGAATGTAGATATCTAACGATCAGATATTCATCAATGAGACACCGATTTCCATATTCAACATATCAAAATTGGCATTATAATTTAGAAATTTCCATAATTAATTGCTTTCAGTCAACAGAATTGCAGATGTCAACTGCAACCAGTCTGCAAAATGGAGCAAGAAGAACAATATAATACTCCCATTTTCCACCCGTCCTCCATTTTGCTTTTCATCACTTTTTCCTGCTGATTTCTCTATACCATTATGACCTTAATTTCATTTCAAGTTGATATCATCAATGTAGAATTCTATCTTTGCAAACCCTGAAACCTCTTTCTATTTTTCTGAATACATTTGGTAACAATTTCTTCAACTAATTTTTGTACCCTGTTCCAACAATGATTTTGATTGTTTGATATACTGACTTTGTCTCGATACTGATTCAACAACTGTAAGTATGGGCCATGGAAAAGGGTATTGGGGAATCGAATTAGATATTGGAACAATTGGGGCTTCACAATGTCAAGGGAACAGACAAGAGAACTGATCATATCCAAGAGTTGATTATCAGCATTGCTTCAAGCCTTGCAATCTGGGGCAAAAAAGAAGCAGGCAAAGCACAATAGAACAGTATGATGAAAAAATGGGTGAATTCAATCACCAATTTAGCAGGCCACAGACCATGATTTCATCAATGGGAAGCTGATTCAATTATCAATAATGTCAATGGCCCAATAAGACAGACCGTTCATTGTGTATAGTTCTTATAACATCATCAAGACTACAATATTGGCCATTGTAAAAACAGTGAAGGAAGGGATGCTGAATCCCTCATGGACAATCATGGTATTGTGGGGTATCAGATAAATACCGGTTATCAATAAAGAACTGCAATTTGGAGATGTGGTCCCTATATTGAACAATAATACAATAATTTGATTGCTTTGATCAATGTCCATGTCCAAATTCCAAATACTTAATCGCATTCTACTGAATCAATCAGGTTTTAAATTCTCCAAAGCCCATAATATAGTTATTCCTTCAAATTGCAGAAATACTTCTGCAGGAGGAAACAATGATCAATGCAAAGGTGAAGAATCTGACAACATATTTGCATTTTCCTGACCCAAACCTTGCAGACTTCCATTGTCCATAGCAAATCTCCTTGCCAGGGGAAAACTCATCCAGAAAAGACATATTTGTAAAAACCAATATTTCATGATTATTTGGAACAAAAGCCTCACCATATTGAATTTCGACACGAGAATCCCCTATCTCGAGAAGTAATATGTCAATTGGCTGTGCAACCATATGCATTTGATCAACCCTTTTACTCCAGAAATAGAAATACTTCAGAAGCCCAAAGAAAAGTAAAGGACTAAATAAAATGATAGAAATTGTGATTGGCAATTTGCTTTAGAATTTGACTGGGAGTTGGATTTTTTGCTTGGGTTTTAGGTTTTGCATAGTTTGTACTAATATTCTGTTTGGATTATTTTGGGGTAATTGCATTGCAATATAATAGGTTATCTTATGCAGTATTGGTATAGTATGAATTATAATATTTATAGTCACCTCAATGTTTTCAATTGTAAGCTTGATTACTCCAAGGTATATCAATTTGTGATGTCTGTGATTCAACCCATGGGGTTTCTGAAGCATATTGAGGTTGAGGCGATATGGTTTTGATTGCCATTTCACACTATATTGCCAACATACAAAAATACTAATATACTGTTCAAATCTAATATTCGTTTTCAGAACAACAAATTTCATGGTCTAAACTATAAATATATGCTATGCTCAATTGTCTATACTGGAAATATATACCACTCACCATTGCCTATACTGTATATATATACTATGCTCCTGTATACCTGGTATTGCAACCCTTATCAGCTCAGTTGTGTACAGTCCAAATATTTCTTACTATTATTTTTCCTATTTGGACAAATAAAAAGCAAGTGTACTGACTTCTTTGCTAGTGATAGAATGTGTGCTGACAGAAGCAGTCAATATTAGGGGGTTAGTTGGACATATAGCTTCATCTACTATATGAAATAATTTGTAATACAGATCGTCAATCTGACACCAGTTATCATCTTTTGTTCTGCATTTTTCATAAAATCTTCACCTTGTTTACTTTATTCTCTTTATATTTCATATTGTCTTTTGTAATTTCACACTCTTTTCCAATCTAATAACTCAAAGATATAGGTATTCCCCACCTCCATCCAGGAAATACGATGCTGCTGATGATAGAAATTTATTAATATTTGATTTTGATGATTATCATCACCTGCACTACCAAAATGTACAATTCTTCTCTCAAAGATGTACCAGCAAGCATCCAGCTCTTCACCAACTGACTCTTCCATTGGCCTATTTCCAACTACCCACTCAATATAAGGTCTATATTGAAATCATTTATGATTCTAAGTAAGATAAGTGAAGGAACTCTGAGATTTCATATAGAAAGGAATCGAATCTGATAATGAGACAAGAATTTTTGAATTGTAATCATCATTATAGCCCATGATATATAAGGAATGGGGTAAACACTGTTGGGTTTTGAACAATTTTTGGGAAAAGTTTACTGTGTCGGAACTTATTAACAAAGTGACAGGACAAGAAGTTTTAACACAATTCGGTATGCAATAGATGAGTTCCAGTAGCAGAGAATTAGTTCTTGTACAGGTGAAGCCCATCACTAACTGATATGTAATATTCATTGAACTCTTTATCACAATTCTTGTCAAGTCCACCCAGATTTACCCATGGTGGTAATTTAATATCACAAAAGTTGATCCAGCAAAGAGTAACATAGACATTGTATGTCTATGTTTTTCAGTGGTATTTATTTGACCATACGAACAATAATTTCCATCTTTGTCTTAATATTCAGGCTATTGGCAAGATTACTTCATTACAGTCAGCAATAATCTATAAGTGCACAGAGATAGTGTATTCCTTGGATGGCTTCCAAACGAAAAACATTGATGGAGCCAATGATGCATCACATATCTCTTTGATTGCGACAGAGTTATATGCCCTGAGTGGACTTCAACAGTATATTATAAAACAAAGTAAAAATATATCATCAAACAGATTGTTTCAGGATTGCAAACATTGTTTTGCAGCAACTGAATTTGTGGACCTACTTCACAACCCATACTTTGTAGCAGCGAGACAATTGGGAGAGAAAGATCATAAAATAATTGATATGATCAATTCAATATTTATTGTACTTGCTGTGACAGCGATTCACAATTGTCTTGTAGCATGAAATACTGGTGTGAAGGGTTCAGGGCTTTGGTATTGTGAATTCAGGGCACAGGGTTCTAAGAATTATTAAAACCAAAAGCCGGATGGCTAAGGGATCCGAGGGTAGCCAGTGGCTTCAAGAACAAGGACTGAATGCAAGACACTCAATCCAGAATCACTGAGTACGAAAGAAGTGAAAGATAAAGCTATTTGGGTGTTTTATAAACAACTGAACAAGTGAAGAAAGAAACCTTATCTTCTGCCAAACACCTGATTTAAATACAGTGATTTCACCCATGATCTACGCGTTCCATAATATCTTCAAACTTCTGCATTTCTTGTATTCAGCTGTTGCACAATTTATACCTTTTCCATCAATTCCGATTTGAACCCTGATTGTCTCCGTTTGCAACCTGATTTCATTGTTGTTGTGTTTTAACCTCCTTTTGAAACCTGATTTTGTTTTTGTTGTGCTTTAGCCCCCATTCCAAACCTGATTTCATTCTTGTCATACTTTATCTTGTATAATATTCACTGATTATTACACTATCATCAATCTTCACCCATCCCAACTGTGACACCTGGAGTATTCAAGACACCAGCTCAGTTTGGCCCCTGTGGAGGTGCACATTGTAAGATCTCAGTGAATTCAATTTGACTATAAATACTAACTGTTGTGGAATAGTTGTATTTCATTGATTTTAAGTCAAGTTCCAGTTGACCTCATCCAGATCCAAATAAAGATGATTGAATATGCCAAAATAATGATCCATCGCAGGCAGAGATGGACAAAAGTTGTTGAAGAGAATGCATGAATGGCATACAATGACTAGGAAGTACATGAGGTGAAGTATCCGTTGTATATCTCTGATGAACTTGAAGATGTTTCTAACAATACATTCTATCATATAATGGCAGAAGTTGAATCTGCACAATCTGCAGTCTTACCAAGTCCCATGCCAGATAATATGATCTCATGTACTGATGGTCTGAGTGGTGCTAGCAATACCAACAATATCAATGATCATTGGAATAATGATTTCAATATTGCAGATGCTGAAACAATTTGTTCGGAGGATTATGGCAGCTTTGATATCAATTTTTTTGGGTTCAACAACTGTTCAAGAAGGAGGTACACTGGGTATTTCATCAAGGGAAGATACAAAATGGAAAGGTTATACTTATTTCGGTCTTCAATAGGGTTTTCTGGTTCTTATGATTATGGTATTTCTTTTTCCAATTGTTACCTGAAATCTTGTGATCTTTACTATAGCAATTGTCATTAGTCAGTAAACACTATACAACAAATGAAGAGTTTACTGAAATAATATCAGTGGTGACTATTCCTAATATTTCAGCTATTGAGGCAATTGTAAGAACAAATCATAAAAATACATAATAACTTAGATTAAATAAATGACCTTATCAATTTGAGTTAATTGAGGAAAACTAGTATTGTGAGTTTGGAAAATTAAAAGAGTATAACAGATGGCCATACATTCGAAAAGAACTGGAAATAAAGCCAATGAAAGCATATTTCAAATATTGTAACAACAAGGACAACATGATTGTTTCTCACCTCAAATGTGGTTACAGCTGCATTTGAGCCCACCGTATTGGTGTTGAATGATCAGTTGAAGAATGTAATATGAAGAGTTTCCAGAAATGTAAGTACAACTAAAATTATTTTCTAGAGGGTGACAAATTCTTCAGAATATTGTTGTGCCAATGCAGCTTGAAGGTCCATTCTTTCCAACGCTCATATTGTGTTTAGTAATCATGGGCACACAACGTTCGATGACATTATTCTACAAAAATCTGTTTTTGCCAATGTCCTTCTACTTTGCAATTCCATGTTGACCATGTGAGTATATCCTGTGGTGATTTGCAGGCACTAGATGTTTGAATTTGGATAATTGTGGTCTCCATCCCTGTCGGTTTCTGAACAATAACAATAGTTAATATAGTCACAAGTTTCCTCAATCATGTATTCTGCATTAATATAGCACTGGTCACCAATGATATATGGGTTCTTGGGTCTTCAAAAATTCCACAGGCAGGGTAAACAGATGTGTCTCCAATATGTGTGCATAACCAGTCTGTTTTTGAAGTTGCTTGCTGATTTGAAGAGAATACATGAGGGGTTACAGGTGTGGAAACATTGATTGCAGCCTGAATGGTAAGCATATCAACATATAAACTGAGAATATATCCAGTAGCATCATTTGTAGACTCATTCTTCTGTCATGATTTCAAGACATGGAGTTCTAGGGGATCAAAAATCCCAACTAAGATTAAGAATTACAAGTATATAAAATAAAACAATAGACTCAAAATCTGAAATCACAGAAGTGAACAAAAGTTTTTGCCGAAGATATTCATTGTTTTGTAGACTAAAAATTAAATCAAGAGTCAACCAATCCTCTACTACAACTTTCTCCTTATATAAAACAAATGCAAGTGTCATCAGCTTAATTCACCCATTCAATTTCATTCAAACTTCACTCAACTTTGTATATATTCCAACAGCTTCCCAAGTTCTCCCTGTGTTTCCTATTGATTTCTTTCCATTATCTTTGGTAATTGTCCATAATCCTGTTTCTTTTTTTTCAATTCATTTACTTGCTTGAAAACCTGTTTGTAGTTCTTGTGATATATTAACCTGTATTCTTTCAAATCAAATGTAACCATCCATTATTGATCATTTTTCGATTACTGATCTGCACCTTGTACATCTGTAATGCAGTCAACTTAATGATTGTGTACAGATATAATTGTTACATCCATTGTAAAGAATACTTGAAGTCTAAGAATTGTTCAGACAATTGTTATACATATTCCAGTAATATTGCATACATAGTTTAAATACTGTGTATACCATATATTGACCAAAACACCAGATATACTTATACACGAAAGGTCTAGTAGATTCACACTATATCTTACAAAAGACTTGGTGGGCAGCACTCAGTTGCAGTGATTCAAGAAAAATAAGCAGTGATGAAAACAATTAAAAAATGCTGAGGTTGATACTCTATACCTGAAGATATACCCTTCTAGGTTGTAGTGGTACAACCGATAGTTCATATGCTAATACAATATTGGATCCTTTAACAAAGAAATTCCAGTAAGGAAAAATCTTGAGCGTATTATATGGACCCTTTTGAAAAATCAGTACCACCATCTATCGTACTAGTATGGTCAGATCAAGGCAAAATTACATTATTTATTTCATCTGCAATAAGATATTATCCCACCAAAAGTGATTACTACCTGACTATATACAGTTTTACCACATTACTTTGGCTGAAAGCCTTTTGCAGAACAGAACTATACCTTCAATTTGCTAGAACAATCTACCACTATCTGTATTTAATGTCAGTATGCACACCTGAAAATATATTATCGTATATTCAATTTAGCGAGTTGACTCTATATCAGATATCCAACGACCTAAGAATTCTTCAGACAGGAAATGAATAAACCTTCAAAAGTGAAGTTTAACATGTATATCTGAAATAATAAAATCTCAATATTACAGTAATATTGTCCCAGTACAGGCAGCTGGTAGTCAGATATACAGTATTACTGCTGAGATATACAACAAACATGATATATATTTTGATCAATGGAATCCATAGCATTCATTTGATTGTATATATTGCTTTCAGCAAGCCCAATTGTTGTATTAGAAGTGCAAAATATAGATCAACCAGTACCTGCAACATGGACTTGACAACTTCTATATTCAGTCTTTTCAATCAGCTAGTAAATTTTGGTCACAATTGGAATCCATAGACTTTGGTTGAGGTGCTGACAGTTGGCTTGGATTCAGTTCACAAACATTTCATACATTGAATTATTGAAATGCATTCAGAAGCTTGCTTTTGCTTTTGGTTCACATTCCATTCACCATGTGCTAGGCATATCAGCTGGTATACAAGGCAGATACAGAGAGCAATGGTATTGACAGTACCATGAACACTGGTGATTAGTAGTAGATTCCTCAGAAGCACCTGCTCTGGGGTGCCACAAGTATTCCAACTATTTTTTGGATCCAATATAGCATATTGGAGAAATTTTTCTGAAGATAAACAGGTTTGGCCAATAAATATAACTATTGGTAATGTACAAAAAAATGTCTGTCTCAGCCCCAATAAGTACTCCTGAATCCTTGTTGGACTCATAACATTTTCTCCAAAAGGTATCAAAAATATGTCCAATATCAACCACAACATATTCCACTCAATTTAGTTAGTATACCAGGTTTGGAATGGATTTGTATCCACAGTTTTCTCAGAGAATCCTTTCCACTGTTAGTTGCATGAGTTGGTGACTATCCAGAACAGGTTATAATTGTAAAAGTTTTATATGGTTTTTGTTCTATTTGTGAAATATTTCAAGGTGTGTTGATGGGGTATTCAAGTCAACAATGAACTATCTCTAATTTGAGGAATCAAGAAGCTTATATTCAATGACTGGATTGTAAACAGATTAATAAACTAATTGTATCCGGAATAAAGTTATTTCATAACCAATTCTAGCAATATACTCTTGGCAATATGAATCAGCTAGGGCAACCTGACTAATTACATCAATTGCTCTAAACATTTGTAAAAGATCTATAAAACTGGCTTCGTGAATACCTTAAAGCACAAAATTTCAATGACCAATTCTATACACATTTTATATTCATACCACAGTAACTGAAACTCCATCCATTTAAAAAGGCATTTGATTCATTGATGAGTGAGATTTGGCAGGGTAATGAAATCAGGGTCATGTTTAGAACATTGAAATTTAACTGTTCCCCAACTTTAGCTGCCTCCATAGCTGATTAAATAAATGCAAACAAAGGTTTATTCACAGAAAAAATAATAGATATCATATGGGTATTATGCCACTTGTGTCTATTCATAAGTTAACTAAACTAATCTGATCCATCTATCACTGGACTTGATATACTCAAATGATTTGATAGATGGCAATGTATTTCATATAAACAAAAATATTAAAGACTGTAGAAGCGAAAGTTATTAATAAGCAGTAACAAGTATCTGTGAAAATAATGGAGCAAAATATTCTCACAATCCAAGTTGCAATAGAGGCAGCAGTATAGGCAGCCGCCAAAACTTATACTGGCATATTCAATCAATTTCAAACACATCAGAATGACACAAATATTGATAACTGAGATTGGATTAATGACAATCTGGAAGAAAATTAAATTGAATTCATGCAGTACAACAGTATCTTTTTATGACATGATGTTCTAAACAACTCACCAAATTTGAAATTTTGTGGAAGCAATACTGTATTCATTAGCTCCAAAATACCCCAGAATATTTGATAGTACATCTCAATTACACCACAATATATTTTGTCAACCGCATATCAAAGTCAATTTGGCAAATAGGTTTGGAATACAATTTTACAACTGATATCTTATATCTGTTAAATTTTCCTAATATTCAAGATAGCTACCACTCTGGCAATAGAGTGAATTATGTTGAACAAAATCTCAAATATATTGATGGCTACTGTAGCCTTGGCTATATGGATGAAACTGTGCATTTCTTTGAACTTCAAGGCTGGTATAATATTGTTCAAGCTATGGTGAGATATAATTTCTCAGTAGCTTTCATATTAATAAACTGATTGGCCAGTACAGCATATTTAAAACCAGACTTTCAATTTCTTATTTTCACGTTGACAAACACCAATATTTGCGGTAAGCCCACCAACTACACTCCAAAGAAGAACAGTTTGAACAGATGTTTCATCTACTCCTACTCAATATATATAACTTGATAGAAACACATCTTTGTAGGGAGTATAGAAATTACAAACTTATACCTTTTATGGATGCAGCAGGCAATTTTATCATTCTCCATCTTGGAATGCTTTTTTGGACTCAAATTGAAAAAGATTGGAGAACAGAAATTAAAGGTCTTCTGTTTGATTACAATCTCTAGAGACTGATGAATAAAATTCAAATCAAACTATTCAATGATCTATTCTATTATTACTAACTACTCAACTGTGATGCAATTGTTCAATAAATAGAGCCAGAGAGTAAGGTGTGATATACTGATTCAAATAAAGGTATGATGCCTAACAAATATCCTGTATGGGTTGAACATATAAAGAGCAAATATAATCACGTCAACTATAACTGTCCAAGGTGAATTCCATCGTGTCCATTTTTATATATTATTTCAATGTTGCCACACAAGATTCTACAGTTTCAGGAATATCTATATAATGAAAAAAATACTACCAACTGTCTTCCAGAATTATTTAAAGAGATGGGAATGGGTATAACGTACTTAACCACAGGGATATATGGTGGTGATTCAAGATAAAATTTCATTACGGAAGGGGCTATACTGACCACAATGATACCTTCATTCAAGTGGCAAAATATACTCAAAAACATATATATTGTTCTGGTTGGATCAATTGTTGGCCGTCTTTATATAGTCAGAGTAAATGAAAAAACAATATTGGACTTTGGTCGGAAATGTGGAGATGAAATAAGCATATAAATATTGATTAACCAGGTGGACCTGGATTCATACTGGACAGTGAATTCCAAATTACATCATGGCTTTTGGTATATCTATGATCAGAGTTAAGACCAGTCAGATATTGTGTGAGATAAATCATTGGGTTATAATCATAATTTGAAGAGCCATATGGTATTTATAGTTGGCCTATAAGGACGATAGTAGTTTAGTGCAACAGACTGTTGGTTCAAAAAGTGTAGTACACCTCAATCAATAGCAGTAAAATATCACAGTAGTGTGAAGTGAGAATTGATGAACAAATCATGATTAATGAATGATAATCATATCAGTTTGATAAGAACAAGAGACTTATATATTGTGCGAATAACAAACATGTTTTCAGGCAAAGACACAGAGTTTGGGAGAGAAGAATTATGTTATGGATAAATAACAATGATAATGAAAAAATACTAATAATACAACAAGTGGCATGAGCATGGAAGTTGTAAAGGAGGTGTACAAAGCCTAGGAATAAATGAATATATATCAAATAAGTGAGTCAAGGTGATGATAGTTGCATATATTGTATATAAGAAGGAGGATTTGGAGGAGAATTGGTTTGCTCTTGACTTGTTCTCTAGTCAACAAAACAATCAATAGTTTTGGCATTAATCTCTGTTCACTTCAGTGATTTTGAATATTGAGTCTCTTGTCCTATTTGCAATTCTTGCAATTCTTCCAATTTGCAATCTTTATTTGTTCTTTATAACTCTTGGAACACCAAGCCCGGAAAATCTGAGAGAAAAAGATATCTAAAATTGATTCTACCGGTTATACACTGAGTTCATATATTGATATCCTCACTGTTCAGACTGATACTATTGTCACTGCACCTGCAATACCTTTTAATTTGTCCTCAAATCTGCAAGCAACTTTGAAAACTCATTGCCCATTCACTTCTATTGCAGACACATCTGCTTACCTAGCTTGTGGACCTTTTTCAGACCTACAAATCCGGACATCTTTGGCAATTAGTCGCAATTGAATCAAAAAGATAAAAGATTAAACATATACCACAGCTTTCCATCTAAATCATCGAATACATTTTGGTCCTGGCCTTCCAACCTCGGATACCATTTGTATCAACAACATTTATTTATACTCCAACCTTTGAAGAATTTACAGCTCCCTGTGCATGTTTACAGTATGAACTTTATTGAAAGAACTGTATCTGTAAACACAATATAGCATATGAGAAAACCCATACAGCACTTTCATGTTCAAGAACTGTTGCTTTTCTGATGATAACCAGTACAACTTCCAAAAAATAACCAAATACCTGAGGAAAGAGGAAAGAACATGCAACACTCTCAATTATTGTTATTGTTCACAATCTGAGGAAGATTGAAATCACAATTATCCAAATCCAACCATCCACTTCAACTATAGATCCATTCAAGATTGGTTTGTATTATCAGCCAGTGACTGTGGGGTGGAAGAACTTGATATATTTTTGATTGCATTGAAGAATATGACTGCCTCCTCTATTTATCCTGGACTATCAACCTCAAATTTCTTTTGCTCTCTCACCTAGCCAACTGTTGAAATACACCTACTTGCTTGCAAAAATGTATTTTGCCCAGGCAGACATCCAAACATCAAAGGAATTGAAGAAAGGTATTCAGTAAACAAATCGTTTCAGTTCGCATTATGATCAATGGATCACTTCCCCCATCAAAAATACCTCAAACAATTTGCCAACAGGAGTGAATGTGCTGGAATCCCAGCAACTGTTGTCGGTGCAACATCCCATGTACAAATGATTGCTGAATCCACTGGAAAGCCAACGTCTGGTGGAAACAATTTGTAACAAACGTTGGGCAATAGTATATATGTTACCACAGTTAGCGTTCAATTTCAACGACTATCTACATCAATCACCTTTCCAAAATGCAAGCAACCTTGTCAAGCAGCAGCCAGCACAATGGCCCACACCATATCAAGATATTGACTGTAGATGACAAGATCATATCTTGAATGATTATGACAGAATTCATTGCTCTTAGTCAACAGGATACTCGGACAGCAGCCAAAAAAATGAAGGACTGCATCAAATGAAGAGCAGGTGCACTAGCATCCGATATTCAAAATCAGGTAAGTTGATCAACCAACTACACCATAACACAAACAGAAAGAATCTCCACACCGATGACAAAAGAAAAGGGCCTCCTGTCATACAAGGAGAATACAGAGAAAGAACTTGCATTAACACAACAAAATATTTTGAACTTGGAAGCAAGAGTGCCTGCTTGAATACACAGGGACCTGCAAGCCATAATCACAGACCTAGATCAACGATTGACAAACAGACCACCAGCAGTCTTTGAAGTACTTACACAAGAACTCGTGGCCCCAGCAGCAGAATTGAAAGTGGCAGGGGAAGAAAGAAACAAATATCGGGATCAGGTAAAAAGAGTGCTTGCACTGGTAGAGAATGACCAAAATGGTAGAGATACAGCGGGAGGACAGGGCAGCGCTAATCACAGTTACATTCTTTGATTTGCAGGCACTGTGAGCATAGAAGGTCCAGTTGGCACTGAAGTTCAAAGACCACCCATGTCAGTTCTATACCAAACAAGCCAAGATGAGATAGGCAGTCAATTGAATAGAAGGAATAGCCCTCCATCAACTACAACCATACTGCCAAATATTAACTGGCAATATCAAACAGAACAGTCTTCAAACCTTGCTCATCAAGCTACGACTAGCCTTTAGAGATCAGGACATTCAAGCAACAGTGGAGAGGGAACTTGACAAAATATGACTCAAATCCAAAAAGTATTCCTTGAAGTTTGCACAATTCCAATGGTGGGAACCCAATGTTAGCTGGCAGAATGCAGCCAATAAAAAAAACTCTAAGAAGAGGCCATTCAAAGGAGCTCAAAGGCTCCATGAAATATATGCAGATACCAGTGAACCTTGAGGTATTCATCTAGCTAGATTCAAAACGACACTCACAAATCAGAGCCTGTGTGGCTGAACACAGGTTGGGAAGATGGACTGTAGGATCCAAGAAACATGAAACAATGAACAACACCACATCTGCCCCAGAGACAGCTTGTGCGGATTCAGTCACAGGTTACTGTGGCCCTGTATCCATGGACATATAGGCAGACAAAGGAAAGAACATTACACCAGAAGTATGCAGGAACTGCAGGGAAGGAGAACTATATATGTATTGTAGGGATTCTAGACATTTGGCAGCAAGCTGACCAAGGGCATTGAAGGCAGCATCAGAAGAATTCAATATCAATCCATTCCTGGAAGATCAGGATCAGGGGAAATGAAAGGACAAAGAAGCAGAGTTGGGAAAAGTTTAAACCAGTGCAATGACAATGGCCATTGCACTGGGCACAAATTTCCTATGTCAACAAATGCTATGTCTAGTATTGGAATTTAACAGTTTGTGATCAATAGAATGGAAATATTAGAATTTTTGATAGAAAGCAAGCACCTTGCTGTGAAATGTTCGTTAAGGATTAGAGACAAATTGATCAATACCAATGTATTCATTGTCTGTGGAACCAAAGAAATAGTATTTGTGAATAAGAATTTTGTTCACAATTACCAGATAGAAGAAAAAATGTTACAGGAATCATGAGAGTTGGAAGTAATTGATACAAGACCTATCGAATTCCAAACGATTATAACAATGGCAACACTGAATTCAGAAATATGCAGAGATCAGAAAAAGAGACCAGCATTTATTATGAAACTCGGACACTTCCCTATTCTTCCCTGGTTACAACTTCACAATGTTACAATCAAGTTCCACAGCACAATACTTCGATTTGATAGGAGTTACTGCCAACAACACTGTCAACATTACCTGAATATATGGGTATGGGAAGACTACATGTAGTGTTAGCAACAGTCCAGGTACACTCCATATTTTCGAACTGCCCAAAATTCCAGATAATTGGACAGGTCCAAACACAGGTGCAAGATACTTCATAAGCGACTTTGGAAATTCTGGATTTAATCAAATATGTGATACATATTTGACCATTACATATCTCACTTCTATTATGTTCAATATTTCAAGTACCATTTGTTCATTGTATATCACAATATGGTAGTTTGGCTTTGTAATCAGCACAAATATAGCCAAAATTGTATTTGAACTTATACAATGGTAAATTTCAGTATGTGGTGGTATATATCAATCACCAGAAATATTTCAGTATTGACTATATCTTTTGCCTTGTTAGGACCTGCCTTTTGTACATCTTATACATATAAGACCTTCAGACATAACTTGTAAAATGTGCAATCAATATCCCAATAAGCTCAGTGTTTGTATTCCACTAGTATACTGTATGAACAGTCTTTCATTATATATGCTCAAATATCAAACATTCCTCAATTGGGACAAAGAAAAGTACAAAATCACTGATATGCCCCATTACAAGAAACTGAAAACCAAAAGAAATACCAAATACAAATCAACACTCTACTGGCAATTATTTCAATGTCTTTCTTATACATTCTGTGTGATGACTGATGCAGAGTTGTAAAAACTCAAGTTGCTGTAAACTTCCACTTTTGAACTTGCCTGATAAGGCAGCAATTTTAGAAATGGGATCTACATTTGGCTGTTCCACTTCATGAATGACATTAAAATCGTGAGATAGATTCGTATCATCCATGTCGTCAGCCTTGCTATCATTTTGATTTCAGTATAGATCATCCAATTCACCATTCCGATGGAGCCAATCATCATTATCAGAATTAGTTTTGGTTGAACTTACATCATCACTCTCACCATGATAGCAGTCAATACTGGGTATTTGTCAGCCATTAAGAACTTTAGTTTTCCAACCATGGAGGTCAATTTGCAATAAAGACAGTGGAAGTGGTAATTATTCTGTCAACTTGACAACTGCAACACCATCATGTTGAAAGGCTGACCAGAATACTGTAACTGTCTCTTCTGTGTCAAAAATATAGCCCATGGCAGTCGTTTGCTTGTGCTGATTGCATGATGCCTTCAGTGTTGCTTGTAGTTTTCACTCCCCTGCCACATCTCCAATAAGTCATCAACCTTGGCTATCCTATGCAGCTTTCTTTCCTCAGCTTTTTTCTTGATTGCACAAATGTTATCAAATACTGAAGAATGAATTTCAGCTGTATCACTGGACAAATGATGAAGAGTGCTTCTGGCAAACTGTCAAACAACCACTTTTTCTCAAAGTGTTTCATTTGCAGTTTTTGACTGCCTTCACCCAATGTCATCTTGGCCAAGGCAATAACTGGCTTCCCCGGCAACCCCTGGGGGTATGATTGGGAAAATAACCTGTACTATATTGGCTATATCGGTACACTTTGTGTTCATCTTTTCCTGTTAATACCACCATTCAGTTATGTTAGATATCTAGAATACCCTCTCAATCTCTGTACGGTTGGTATGGTATTCATTAAAATTGGGATTAATTTGTTCACCATTTTTGGATACCTCAGTTGGTGAATTTAAATCAATATTGATGGCCATCAATAAATGTACTGCATGATGACTATGCCTAGAAGTAGATACTATTATGCTTGCAGGTTTATAGTACTCATCATTACTGTGCAAATCATATAGACTATAAGTCAATTGACTAGGCCGAGGTACTGGTATCATGGAGAAGGGAAGAAGGTTTGGACAATATTGGGTTTTCTGTTGATCATAAGTATATATTTTTGATGCAGTATTTGTACCTGACATATGTTATAAATGCATCCTTGCACTAGGTAGTGAAGGAACCATTGTCCTCAGGATAAATGTTCTTAGCCTTGTACCATATCCTAAATGATACCAACTTCCAAAATTGATCATGGATTTGTACTATCATAAGGGGCATACCTATCTCTGGTATTACTTCCAAGTAATATTTGAACAGATTTTGGTGTGCAAACTTCAAAGCAATGTACATATCCTCTTTCCATAGAGATTTTTTCTTTGCTAAAGTATGCATGATACCATCTGAATAATCAAATATGTCTTTATAGATCATGATAACATGGTGCAAGGTAACTGTAAGCTGTTTGGACATCAAATATAGCCAGAAATGAAATTGTGTCAGCACCTCCAGTATATATTAAACAATGATCCATTCATTCTCTGCAGACATTATGGTCCAGTAATAACTGTAAATTGGGTTTTTGAGCCACTTGTGTGTAAACTCTTGCAATCTATATGCTTGCTCTAGTAATTCCAGAATTGAATCCCACAAAGTTTTTACATCCATGGTAGGCAGTCCTGAAATTCAAACTTTGGATTTCCGGCAATTTATCAGCATATTGTAATTCTTGCTCCCTGACGTTCCCAAAGTCTCTGGGGGATGTCAGAGTAGTTCACAGTAGTTCAGAGTAAGTGCTAGGTTTTGGAGACCCTTAGAGTATGGGACGGCATTTCAGGTGTCTCCAGAAGCACCAGTACAAGGTTGAGAGCCTCCGCAAACGTCAGTGGACGGTTCTGTAGCCTGGGAAAGCTCCAGTATAAGGTTCTGAAGCCTCTGAAAGCACTGGGGCAAGGGTCTGAAGCCTCCGGCAGCGCCAGTGTACGGATCTGGACCCTCCAGGTGTGCCATTGCAAGGTTCTGGAACCTCCAGGTGTGCCAGTGCAAGATTGTGGGCCCTCATGGAACATTGGTACACAATTCTGAAGCCTCTGGGCGTACCAGTGCAACGTTCGGGAGCCGCCAGGAGTGCCAGTGTATAGTTGAATAGCCTCAGGGAGCACTGGTTTAAGGTTCTGCAGTCTCTGGGAGCGCCGGTGCAGGATTTTGGGCCCTGCTGTACCATGTGTACATGATGCTCAAGTATGCGAGAGCGGGGGTATGATTCTGGAGCTAAGCAATGCGCTTGAGTAGAACTGGTATGGGGATATGGATACTTGAAATAGTAGTTTCAATTGATATATATCTATAGTATATATACAGTTAGATGAATACACCATGAAAGACAAGGGACAGAGACATGACATGATGGATCACCAGTAGACTTGGAGATGAAAACACAGGAGATGTGAGATGGCTTTCAAATGGGCTTGGAGAGGAATGGAGATAAATCTGGAGTTGTATGAACAGGATGGATCTCGAGTGGGCATTGGAGAGAGATGGAGGGTGCCGAGCATGAGTAGTTTTGAGTGCGATGGTCACTGAGGTAATTTGCTTAAAGCAAGAGCAGGACAGAATGCAAGAAATTGATGAAAAATCTGGCTTGAAAGATATCAACCAACAAATATAAAGCTGAGTGGAATTTGTAACTTGGGTAGAGAGAACAGGCTGCATATACATAGCTCGGCTGCAAGTACATGGGCGAATGACGAAAGGGACAGTTGATAGCTGCAGCCAGGTACAAAGTGCAAGGGCCAGATAGAGTGCAAGTGTATTTAAGGTCAGGAGCGGTATCTGGCTGCATTAAGCAAATGCCAGACGAAGTATGAGTATAATTGAAGTTGGTAGCTGCAGCCAGCTGCAGAGTGTGAAGGCCAGATAGAGTGCGTGTGTAATTGATACAAGACCTGGCTTGAAACAACTTATTCCACAATCACAAGGGCAAATGGATGACTGAACTTGAATGGTGAGAAGTACATCCCTGAAGCCAGATGCAGAGATGAGGACCACACAATATGCAACTGTGATTGGACAAGGACAGAGGAGTATTTGCACATGATGTTCACCGTCTGATTACTGGCGATGCTCAGGGTGGGAACTTACCTCTTGAAGAGCTTGATGGGATGAGGTTGAGAGAGGAGATGGAGGAGAATGGAAGAGGGAAAAGATGGAAGAGAACTTGAGAACTGCACAGAGATATTGATGGACGGAAGCCCTCTGGGAGCTTGGATTTGTACATGAAAAACAATTACTCAATTGGGTAAGTTGTATTCGTATTCTTCTCTCATCAGTTTATACTAAGCCTTATGAGGCTCAGGTGGCCGAAATTGCCCCTCTGATTTGGGTGCAACCTTTGATTTTGGGTTACGAGTTCTGAATTGTCACAAAAATTATACAAACATTCAAATGCCTTATATCGAATCCAGTCATAGTTTCCTGGGTACAAATCTAAGCTCCCAGAGCTTTCATCTATACCTGGTCTCTCTGCATCTTTCACGTTTTCATTCATCCTTTCTTTCTTTTCTTCTTGTCACATCTGGTTCAAGCAGAGTCAATGCCCTCCCCGTATATGATCAGTCAGTTTAAATCATCACCCAGTACTCATGTGCCCTCGTTGAATTGATCTTTCTTGCATACCATGTAGTCCTCATCTCTGCAGCGGACTACTGACACTGACTCCCCTCTATTGAAGTTAAGGCCTCCACTCAGCTGTACAATTGTGGGACAACATTTTTCAAGCCTTGTCAAGTATTAGTTATGTTACACTCGCACTCCGTCTAGCCCTTGCATTCTGCAGCTGGCTGCAGCTGCCAACTCTCCCTTCTAACTACCTTTCATCACTTGCTGCTGAGCACTGCCTCTGCTCTGTATCCAAGGTAAGTTTCCCTGTCGGCTTCGCAATTGTTGGTTAACATCTTCCCAGCCAGATTTTGCCCCAATTACCCGCGTTCTGTTTAGCACTCACTTTAAGCGAACTGCTTCAGTGACTGTCTTTTTCACAATTACTCATGCTCAGTTCTATTCAATCTCTTTCCAACCTCTCTCCAAGTTCACTCAAAAACCATCCTGTCCATATGGTCACTCCAGATCTATCTTCTCCATTTCTTTCAAAGTCCACTTATGAATCATGCTCATCCATCTGTCTCCAGGCCCACATGAATGCCGTCTCTGATCTTCTGTGTTTCCATCCAGCTGTTTATATATTGCAAATGGATAGATATTGATACAATTAGAATATTACCCTCAGCTAAGACCTGTGCGAATATGAATTCATGGGGGCTGAGCTACTGAGTAGTACTGAGAATCTCAGGAGAACCGAGCATCTGATAAGTTTCAAGAATCAGCAGTGTCCCAGAATCTCAGAAGCGCCTGGATTTTGAGGAGTGTTATGATGTCCGAAACACCTAGGAATTTCAGGAACCTCAAGAATGATCTGAAGTGCCGAGAATTTTGATGTATACCAAGAATCTTAGGTGCAAGGATCTCACGATCTCAGAAGTGTCAAGAATTCTTTCACTAGATTTGTATATGGTGAAACTCAGTGGTCAGGTGCGCCGCAACCTTCTGAAATAGAGAAAACAGTCAAGATTTCGAAAAAACTTGGCTAGAACTCCACACATATTTGCAGCTTTTCCAATTATCCCAGAAGACGCCAAGAGTAATCAACCTGACATGTTCTCGCGTTTTAGCCTAGTGAGGCAGCCAGAACCTGATTCTTGAGACTCTGGGACCACTGGTCCAAGATCCAGGACATTTCAAAACTAGACCCATTTCTCCCAAATTGAGAGGATTTGAACTGTAGGCCATTGCTATAGGAGGCTTCGGAATGACTTGTCCATACTCAGGCAGTCTTCGGAAGGATTAGTGTGAGTTCCAGGAGCTTCAAAAACTATGTCTATTTCTCCTTGAGGCTCCCAGAATATGTTCCCAAACTGTGTAAGTCTCCATGAGCTTTGGTGAGAGCTGTAGGAGGGTCCAAAATTATGCTATTTTGTCAAGGGTTCAAGGCTCGGAGTTCCAGGGGTTATAAAAAATCAAACTAAAACAGAGGTATTGTACAGTGGTGCAGTGATCGCGGGTACTGCGTAACAAGCAAGAGACTCGAAATCCGGAATCACAGAAGTGAACAAAGGTTGGTGCCGAAGCTATTGATTGTTTTGTAGACTAGAGAACGAGTGAAGAACAAACCTATCCTCCGCAAATCCAGCATCCTTATATACAGTTAACGCGACCGTCGTCACCTTTGCTCACTCGTTCCAAAATACATCCTAACTCCACCCAACTATGTACGCAACCCTTTCAACCCGCGGCCTACGCCATAACCATCACGCCATATTTACAACGCAACCAACAAAACCTGATTCTTTCCAACAAAACCTGATTCCAATCAACGAAACCTGATTCCTTCCAACACAGCCTGATTCCTTCTACCGAAACCTGTTTTCCTTCGTATTCCCTTTCCCCTTCATCGATCCTTATTCCTTCTTCGATCCTCACTCGACACAACCGTGACAGTAGCTCCCCCTCCCACATGCTAAGTTCCTACGAAGCTGTTGATCCGGGCTTGCCAGGTTGTTGCGCATGAAAAGCATCGATTGCTTGAAGCCCATCTACGTTAACCGCCGGTTCCCAGCTTTGTTCATCATAGCCTTTCCACTTGACCAAATACTGCAATTGTCGTCGAAACATCCTCGAGTCGTCGATACGTTCCACTTCGTATTCTTCTTCTCCGTCCACGATAACTGCAGGTGGTGCCGACTCGATTTGTCCTGGCAAGGGATCTTCCGATACTTTGATCAGGCGGGAGATTGGTTGTACTGGATGAATGTGGAGGTCCTTTGGTAATTGTAATCGATAAGCCCACGGGCTAATAACTTCCGTATTATCGTATGGTCCCAGGCGTTTCCAGTCAAGCTTCTTGCTGGATCGTTGTGTTGTGATATTCCTGGCGTCCATCCAGACTCGATCTCCAACCTCCATCTGCACTCCCTCTCGTCGATGCTTGTCTGCTTGTTCCGCTTGAATATCTTGTGCTCGAGTCATTTCAGCCTTCATCTGTTGAAAGATATCGTTCATTTTCTGGGAGAGGGTATTTGCGTTTACTTCCCTGATATCGTTCCCATTCTGAACCGGATGTTGGCTAAAGGTCATTCTTGGATGAAATCCGTAATTACCGAAGAACGGTGAGCATCCTGTTGTTTCCGAGGCGTGATTGTTCGACGCAAATTCTGCCATTGGTAGCCACTGTGTCCAATCGTTCTGTTGATAATTGACGAAGGCCCTGAGATACTGTTCCATAATGGCGTTCATTCATTCCGTTTGTCCATCGGTCTGTGGGTGAAACGCGGTTGACAGTCTTCGTTCGATCCCAAGTCTTTCACAAACGTGTCTCCAGAATTCTGACGCGAATTGGGGTCCTCTGTCTGATACTATGGTATCCGGTAAACCATGTAACTTGAACACCTCTCGTATAAACATCTCGCCCAGCTTCTTGCCGTCTGTATCGTCCCGACATGGCACTAAATGTTTCATTTTTGACAACCTGTCAACCACTACCCATATGGCGTTGTACCCCTCGCTTTCCGGTAGTCCCACCACGAAATCCATACTCAGATCCTTCCATGGTTGTTGCGGTATTTCCAGTGGTTTGAGCCATCCGTGGATCTTCTGATGGGTTGCTTTGCTGCGTTGACACACGTGGCAGTTTCGTACGTACCTGTCCACGTCCTTCCTCATACCTGGCCATTGATTATTTCTTTTGAGGAGTTCGAGGGTTTTTGCTCGTCCTGGATGTCCTGCTGCCGGTGTATCGTGATGGTCCTGTATCAGTTGTAGCTTGTCCGAATCGTTTTTGACGTCCGTTGCGTTGAGACACAGTCCTTCGCTGCTATCGAGTGGGCAGTCCTTGCATACATTTTGAATCCAGTTCCACAATTCCTTTGGATCGGTTTCGTCCTGATTCACCACTTCTACGAATGCCATCACCAGTCCTTGTTGTATTCGTTTGTCGAGATTCTCCGTTTTGAGCACGATTTGTTGGGTTTTTTCTGCCCCCCCCTTCGGAGGAATGTCTCCTGGCATTCTGGTGAGTGCATCGGGCTTTTGACCTTGCTTTCCTGGGCGGTATATAATCTTAAATTTGAATCTCGACAGGAATTCGGACCATCTGGTTTGTCTTCTATTGAGTAGCTTTGAGGTCATGAAGTATTCGAGATTCTTGTGGTCCGTCAGTATCTTAATAGGATGTACTGACCCCTCGCATTCTGGTCTCCACTGTTCCAGACTTTTAACTATGGCTCCCAGCTCTTGATCGTAAATCTCGTAATTTTCTTCTGCCGGTGTGTGTTTCTTCGAAAAGAACGCTACCGGATGAAGGATTCCTTGATCATCGTACTGGGATAATACTCCTGCAGACACATAGCTCGAGGCGTCCGTTTCCAAAATGATTTCTTTCTCATAGTCGAAGTGTGCTAGAACTGGTGCTGTTGTAAATGCTTCTTTTAGCTCCGCAAAGGCTCGTTTCTGATCGGATCCCCAGTGAAATGGTACCAGCTTTTTCGTTAGCTTTGTTAACGGTTGGACACCCTACTGTAGTTTCTGATAAATCTTCGATAAAATTGGCGAATCCTAAAAACGCTTGAACTTCTTTGAGCTTGCCAGGTGCTTCCCATTCCTTCACTGTGTTACTTTTTCTGGGTCCATTCTAATCCCGTTTACTCCAACTATTAATCCCAGGTACTTCACCTCCTGTTGATGAAACTCGCATTTTTCCGCTTTCAGATACAGACCAGCTTCCTTAAGCGTTGTCATTATTGCTCTGACGTGTTCCTTATGTTCCTTTAAATTGTCACTGTAGATGAGGATGTCATCCAAAAATGCCGTACAAAAAATGTCCAGAAAGGGGCGAAGTGTATCGTTGATAAATTCTTGGAAGCTGGCTGGTGCGTTGGTGAGTCCGAAGGGCATAACGAGGGATTCGAACAGGCCATAACGGGTCCTAAACGCCGTTTTCCATTCGTCTCCTTCTGCTATTCGAATCATATTGTAGGCATCTCGGACATCTAACTTGGTGTACCATTTGGCTTTTGACAATCTCAACAAGGTTTCCTGGATTAACGGTAATGGATATCGATTTTTTATGGTTCCTTCGTTGAGTCCACGATAGTCCACGCATAATCGTAATCCTCCATTCGGTTTAGGTGCGAACAACACCGGTGCTCCGCATGGTGATGATGACGATCTGATGAATCCCTTTGACAAATTCTTTTCAATCCACTCTTTCAGGACCTGCAGTTCTTCTCTTGACAGGCTGTATATTGGTCCAAAGGGTGGTGTGAATCCGTCTTGGAGTGTAATCTTATGATCGTACGGTCTGTGTGGTGGTAGCCTTTCAGCGATAACCTTGTCAAAGAGGGGAAGAAACTCATGATATTCCTTGGGAATTAACTGTTCCAGCGGTTTTTCTTGAAGGTCCTTTATTTCTAGGGCTTTGTTGATTTCGTATAACGTTACCGCGTACACCTTGAGTTTCTCCTTTCTATTCCGCCTCATAAACGGAGCTGCTGCTATAGCACATATATCTAACTTGGGCTCATCGGATTCCGTTGTTTCCATATGATTTCCCCATACCCATACACTTGAATGATGTTGGCAATGTTTCTGACAATAATCGCTTTCGAATCCTATTCTTTTGTTATGGAACTTGATCGTAACGTCGTGAAGTTGTAGCCATGGTAGTCCAAGCACGATTGGATAATGTCCAAGTTTCGTAACGAATGCTGGTAATTGCTCCTGATGTCCGCGTATGCCTAAATCCAGTTTAGCCATAGTGGTGATGTTCCTGATTCGATGGGCCTTCCATCTATAACTTCCAATTCTCTTGATTCTTTTAATTCTCTCTGTTGTAACTGATGATGGCGGACGAAATCTTTGTCAATAAATGCTATTCCAGTAGCTCCGCAGTCTATCAAAGCGTGGGTATCAATAATCTTATCTTCTATTTTCAGCGAGCATTTCACAACGAGATGTTTGCTTTCCATAGAAGACTCTTTCATTTCTGCGCTTGATATAGAAAACTGCGAAATACCAAAACTAGCATTGACTGACAAAGGAAATTCGTTTCCAGCGCAATTGCCATCCTTATTGCACTGGACTAAACTTTTCCCGATTCCACACCCTTTCCTTTCCCTGTTGTTGAATCTGCATCCCCTTCATTTGTTGCTTTTTTAAACGGTGACACTTCCGTTTGTCCTGATGCTGCCTTAAGCTTCCTTGGGCATGATGCCGCGAAATGTCTGCTATCCCCACAGTACATACATAGTCCTCCTTCCCTTCGTCTCTTCCTCTCCTCAGGTGTAATCTTCTTCCCTTTTACTGCCGAGAGATCCATTGGAGCAGGGCCGTGGTATCCTGCAACGGATCCTGCAGGTGCTGCGTCTGGGGCGGATGTGATGTTGGTCGTTGCATCGGATTTTTTATACCCTTCCCATCTTCCAGATTTCTTTTCCGCGGCTCTTCTCCTCAGCTGGGAGTCCCTTTTCGACACCATTTTAACGAATTCGATCATGCTTTCTGGCTCCTCGATATGCTGTATGGAGTCCTTGAGTTCGTTGGACAGCCCTTTCCGTAGTGCGTCCAATTGTGCATCTTCGTTCCATTTTGTGTCTACTACGTATCTTTGGAATTCCGCGTAGTACTGGGAGAATTCGCGGTCTCGTTGCCTGAGTTTCTCGAGTTCCCTCTTTGCTGTTGCTGCTCTGTCTTGATCTCCGAATGCTACATCCAGCAGGTCAACTAGGTCTTTCAGGGTATTGAGTCTGACTTCCCCTGAGATTTCGTCACAGTGTGGCATTAACTGTGCCAGAGCTACTCCTTTCAGACATCCAACTGCATACCTCAACTTCTTCTGTTCGTTGTTGAATGCCTTCGGTTTTCCGGCTATCTTTAATGCCAGCTGCACCTTCCATCCTCGAAGTTCCTTCCTATCTTCTCCTGAAAAACTAGTGATATCATTCACTTTTTCTTCTCGCTCCTCTCTGTCCGTCCTTTCTCCTGTTTCTCCCCCTCTTCCTTCCGTCAACTTCAGGATTCTGGTTACCTGTTGTCGATTTTCCT